>PVJX010006774.1:0-75274 GCA_004027295.1 Dolichotis patagonum
TTATTCTACTTTGTAGTTAATTTCTGTTGTTTAAAGTTGTTGATGTAAGTCTTTGTTTTTGTATTATTTTGTAAGCTCCTTGGTGGTGAAGCTATTTTACTTCTTTTATGTCTGCTTCACCTCCTATGTTTTAATCTTACTATATAACCTAGGAGTTGGAGTATATACTGTAGAAAATTTTTAGATTTATCTGTCAATATTTTTAAAACTTTAAGACATATACAAACAGTTTTGATGCAAATATTTCTGCTAGGAATTTATCTAGTAGTATTTTTGTGCAAGTTGAATATGGTAAGATTGGAAGGAGAAATAAGATTCTGTTATTTCTAACTTGTCTATTATTTGATAGATCTGTTAACTAAGCAACAGTCAGGTTTTTGCTAGAGGAAAATGATTTTAAGGTTTGTCTATTTTGAGTTTTATGAATACGGACATCAAGAAAGAGATTGCCAAGTAGTATTTGGAAATATGTATCCGGAGAATAGGAGAGTAGTACAGGCCTGGCCTGAACATAAGAGAAAGGCCGGGTAGTGGAGAGCAGTTGTACTTCTTTTCGTATCTGGCATACATCATGTGCAGAAGGGGTCTGTGGGTGGGCTCGTTCGCATCTGTGACAGAAACTGATGTATGTTACTACTTAAAAAGAATATGTGTTCCCCTTTTGGTTGATGAAAAGAATAATTGTATTCTCTTCAATGAAATTTTGCTCATTCCCTGGAAAATGAGCTGTTAAAATGTTTATATAACGTGCACATTGTATAAATTCTGCTTAATATGAAAGAAGCAGTAGAGTAGTATGATCAAAAGAATCCTTGGGGCTGGGGATTTAGCTCAGCGGCGTAAGTGCCTGCCTTGCAAGCGCATGGTCGTGAGTTTGATCCCCAGTACCGGTAAAAAAAAAAAAAAAAGAATCCTCAAAAAGCAGAGTATATTCCTAGTTCTTCCTCTTTGGTGACACATTTCCCCTCTTTCAGTTTGTTTTTAGCTTGCTGGTTCCCAGCCTAGAGTGGTTCATGGTCTTGACATAATTTTTGGTGCTTGTGAGTTCTCTATAAATTTTTTGTTTTAATTTTCATTTTGAAAAGATTTAATTAGGGGCTGGGGATTTAGCTCAGTGGCATAAGTGCCTGCCTTGCAAGCGTGTGGTCGTGAGTTCGATCCCTGGTACCAATTAAAAAAAAAAAAGATTTAATTAAAGTATATTCTAAGTCTTTTAGAAGCCTGCTTGTTAAGTAATGTATCTATGTTTATATATCTCTTTATGATTATGATTAGTATAGCTTTTGTGACAGTAGTTAAACTTGACATGTTTCAATCTAACAATACAAAGGCACAATTGCTATATAAATGTGTATTCATATGGTAAGCCTAACTAGTGTTAACCAAGCGATGTGTTAATATAGTTTATTCAGATGAAAAGCTATGATCTTTCATAGCAGTGTAGGCATGAATAGGATAAAGCAGATTTTGAAGTAACCAGTACAACATTGACATAGCAAGCGTTAAAGCAAAAGAATCTCCTTATATTAATTCAGCTACTGTTTTTATGTTTTGTTTTGTAGTTTTGCTGTATCTTTTAGTTTTATAGTTGTGTAAGAGCCACAAGGATTTTACATGTGGTTCTATATTTGTGTATTTTTTTTTAGTTATAAAAGTAATTTAAACTAACATCAAGACTGTTTTTTCTCAAGAGGTATTCATACATTATTTAATTTTTATATATAATGTAAGCATTAAAAATTTTAGAGAGGTGTAAGGTATTTCTTTAAAATTTTTTATTCAGGAATTTTTTGAGGTATTTAAAGTATTGAAATTGTTTTTATTTGAATGCTAAACCATTTCCAAAGATTATACAATATAATCCTTTATAATCAAACTGTCTTATGAAAATTAAATTTTCTATAACTTAACAAACTTTTCTTTTTATTTTATTTAATATTAATAAAATAATTTATTTTATTTAATATTAATGACATTTGAAATTTAGAAACCCCCTTAAATGATTATAGGTTAATGATTTCATTGACACATTTAAAGGATTCATCACTTGTTAATGATGACATAAAATACTTTGTTTTTATACTCTTTATATAATCCATGAAACAATTAACTATAATGTGTACTTTAGAATAAGCAATGGTTTTATTTTTCTCAGAATTATTAACTGCAACCAATCCTTTGAAGTTTTAAATTTTAGTTTTTTAATTTGAAAAATAAAAATTTAAGTAATTTATTTTTCTGACATTCTAAAGCTATAGCATCATTATGTTGAGATATTTTTAATACTTTATGTATTACGTTATACTTTTATGCACATATATTCCTTATTTTGCATCAACAGAAGACATTCTTAACTTAAAAGAACATATTATTAATATTGGCAGTCATGTTCAAAATGTTAATTTAAAATGCTGTTAACATTTGCTATGTTTAGATTTTGTTTCATTTTCTTTCCCTAAAAAGGGTATTCAATATACTAGTACTAATTTAATAAACATGATATCTTAAGCGGTATTATAGCTAATTCTGTTTTTAATTTTTAAATATGGATTTTAGATACCAGGATTTTAAAGAATACCCATGAAAAACTTTTGCTTTGCTTTGCTTTCTGAGTCAAGAGTCTCATTATGTAGTCCAAGCTGGCCTTGAACTCCCTCTATAACTAAAGCTGCTGCCTCTGAACCCATGATCCTGCTGCCCCAACCTCCTGAGGGTTGGAATTACAGGCATGTGTAACCATACTGGTTAAAAGTAGTTTTTTAATTAAAAAACTATTACAATGATTTTAATTTAATTTTTTATCTTAAAAATTAATCTCTCTGGAGGGTTTTTTTTAATTGATACACTCTGACTTAAAATTATTAATCTTTAGTTTAATAGTTGATAATTTAGTTGCTAAGAATATGAAAACTATACAAAGAAACCTATGCTTTTTGTTTTTTTCAATTTCCAACAAACCTAATTACTTTTAAAACCATTTGGATTATTTCAGAGAGGAGATTTTTTTGATTGCTATGGTAATATCTTTAGCTATTATATAACAGGTTAACAGTTTCAGAATTAGTTATTTTATTTTCAGTATAATAGTTTAGCTTTCTGGCTAAGAATTTCACTTGTTGGGCATTGGTATATGTACATAACACTTTTTAACTCATTTATTTCACAATATAATTATTTTATTAGAATGCGCAGTCTGCTAAATAAAAGCAGTAGCAGGATATTTTACAAGCTCTTATACAATTTAAGACTCATGATTATAATTTCATAAAATATTAGGTAATATTCATTATAACCTAAAAATGCTGTTTCACCTGTGGTCTAAAATATATTAATTTATAAGTGACTTAGTTTCAACACTAAAGTAGTCCCATTAGCTTTTTTAGAAAAACATGTTTCACAACTAAAGTTTGTGCTCTTAATCAAAAAGATCCACAGATTAATTCAGCATGTAAAAAATAATTCTACAAAAATCCAAGATAATACTTTCAGATCCACTTTTATTCTTGTTTCTTCAGTCTGAACTTCTCCACACACATTTCTTGGAACCATAAAGTCACTTAATGTTGGCTAGTACCATTTTACCCCTCAAACTTTATTGGCATAAAATTTGGAGTTATCCAGTGATGAATTCATAAAATATTTACACTGCACGGCACATTGCACTTTAGCTACTTAGTAATTAAACTACATTTAAAAGAGGACAAGACATCCTACATGCTTGGAGCCAAGTGTTCTGTTCAGTGGTTCCTACCTAGCCACTGTACACTGGTCGAAAGGGTAGCAGTGGCAACAGACGGTTACTTCAGAGGCCACTGACCCTGTAATCTGGAAGCCTGTTGTGTCGTCCAGTGTTAGGTAGCACACCATTTCTCCTCGGTGTCCTTAGAGTTCTAGGATGGCAGGTCCAGCTGACACAAATGAAGACAGACAACACATCTGTTTGTGGAGACATCCCATGCACACTGCACTTTCCGTGATTTTTAAATGCATCTCTTCCCAAAAATGTGTCACAGTCATCCTCATTTTTTAGGTTTCTTGATCCCTCGGTTTTGCACTCATACATTACTTCTTTCTTGGTGCTGTGAGATCTAATGGAGACTTGCGTAGCAGCAACTGATGGTTGTAGATACCCCACATGAAGTTTTTCATAATATAAAAATACAGTAAGTCCATAATTCCAAGATTAAGTATTCCAAGATACTTTGTAATACAGTCTGACCTTGGTGATCCTTCAGGGTTTAATCCAGTTATTCTATTCATTTTCACAAGAACACAAGGTTGGGAACAGCCACAATCAGGATTATTTCTGATTT
This sequence comes from Dolichotis patagonum, assembly GCA_004027295.1. Lineage (NCBI taxonomy): Eukaryota > Metazoa > Chordata > Mammalia > Rodentia > Caviidae > Dolichotis > Dolichotis patagonum. The sequence continues at coordinate 4,314 of PVJX010006774.1, forward strand.
ATACTACTGCTTGCTTGAAGTAATAGGAAACTGACTTACAATGTAAACTGGACTCTTCCTTGAGTACAGTCAGTGAGAGTCTTCTGTCCTTCTACAGAGTATGACTTTAGAAATGTTATAGGTCTTTAATGTACCCTTCATAGGAACTGAATTAGACACACTACACATACATTCTAGTGCAGTCACTGGTTTGGAAAATACCTGAGTCCTGGACTGGGAATCCAGTCATGATAGTTTGGAACCTCCTCATTTGGTCGGAAGCATAGCCCATATTATGAAAAAGAAGACTACAGCTAGGAGCCCATCCAAAACTAGGTACAAAAGCAAGACCAAACCCCAGCTCATAGCAGTATGCCCCCGGGAACTCTGGCGGTCAGTTGTGCAAGAATAGTTCCAGCTGGGACAGGGTCGCACGAAAGACTTCTTGCTTTTCATCCTGGTGTGCATGCTGGCAACAAGGTGCGCCAAGGAGCAGCAGGCCCGAGGCCCCCTCCTGCTCACCAGGCACACCTGACCTGAGGTGTGACTGCTTTTGCTGAGCAGGCAGCCACTCAGGCCACTCATAATTCTTTTTTTAAAAACCTCCCTTCTCCACCCCTTCCATGCCTCAGCCCTGTCTGTTTTGCAGAAGTTCCATTTCCTGTTACCTGTCTTTTAATTTGATCTTTTTTATACTTTAGGTTTCTCTAGTAAGAAAAACTGTGCAATATTTAAGCTTGCATGTCTGATTTATTTCACTTAGTGTTCTGCTCTCACGGTGTGTTCATTTTCCTACAAATGAGTCAAGTTTATCTTCTTTATGACAGAGTAGTACTCCATTGTATACAGTTACCACATTTTACTTATTTTTTGCTTTTCTCATGAGAAACACCATATGGTATTTAAACTTGTGTGTCTAATTTATTTCATGCAGCATTATGTTTTCAGGGTACATCCATTTTCTTTTCAAATTCATCTTTATAGAAGAATAATATTCCATTGTGTGTAAATAGCACATTTTCTTTATCCACTTGTCTGCTGATGGACATATAACCTGCTTCCAAGATTTGGCTGTTAGAATTGAGCTGATACAAACATGGGTATGCATGTATCACTATAATATGGTGTTTTATAACTCAGGAAAATACCTCCTTTAATTATTATATAACAAATCTCATTTTTCTTTTGAGATTGGAATAATACTTTTAAAGTACTTCATGTACTGTTCAACAGCCCTGTAATTAAAATTTGTATGATTGTTACACCATAGAGCTAAAGATGCAAAAATGAATAAGATACCCTACTTTCTTTAGCAAACCTGTGACTTCACAATGCAACCGTAAGGCATTATTTTTCTTAGATGTTGTATTCCTTTTCATGCAAATAAAAAAGCAGTTCCTTACGTCACAACTGCTTCCTTTAGAAAGTGTGTGAGTGTGTATGTGTGTTTCTGTCTTCTGTCAGTAACCTAAAGAAAAAAAAATTGCTTCCTTTCGTCTGATAGTTTGTTCTTTCTTTTGTTTATGTATTGATCATCTCCTGTTTTCTAGATCTTGGTAAAGGAGGCTCAGTAAGGTAAGATTTTTGCTGTCTGGGAGCTGTCATTTAAGAAGAGGTATAAAAAGCAAGCACAAAGCAAGCACAGTACGGTAGCGTGTGATTGGGTAGAGTATAGGTAGATACAAACACAGATCAGAGTAGATGGCTACATCTGTGGGGGTGAGGAATTCAGTCAGGCTTCAGAGGGTGACGCATGAGTCTAGACTCATGCATGATGCAAAGTGTAACAGCAAAAGAAAAAATTTTGTTTATTGATTCATAAAATTGATAAGCTAACGCTCACTACATTAATCAGATAATCGGCATAATAAATGCAGGAAAAGCATCTAATAAAAACTTCATTCATGATTTTAAAAATCTTAGCAAACTAGAAATAGGAACTTCTTTAATCTATTAAAAGATGTCTGCAAAACAGTACTGTAATAACAAAAACCCTAATGGGTGAATTGCTGGAGTCCTTTCCTTTAAGTTTAGGAAAAAACCAAGTATGCTTGCTGTCATAACCTATGTTTAATTTTGCACTGTATTGAAGATTCTAGCTAGTATAGTAAGGCAAGAAAAAAAAAAATTAAGGTGGATTACAAAGTTACTATTCACATATGATACAATTGTGTATATTTTAAATACAGTTAGGTTAGTAGAGTTTAGGAATGTCTCTGGAAATAGAGCCAGTATTTAAAAATCAGCTCATTTTCTTCATGAACAATAAAATAAACTTAAGTATAAAAGTATACAATTTCCAGTATCATAAAAAGTCATATGTAAATATAATGTATGTAGTTGGGTGTATAAAATCTTAAGAATATGTAAGATTTTTTTTCAGAAAACTATAAAGCATTATTGAGATATTTTAAAATCCTGAAATAATTGCAGGGATACAGTGTGTTCTTATATACGAAGAAATGTGTAAATAATAATACTCCCCAATATGATCTATAAATTCAGTACAGTTCCATTCAAATTCACAGTAGTGTTTATCTATGTGACTTAATAATCTGGTTATAAAAATTTATGAGAAATATGAAGAGTGAAGAATGAACAAGAAAACAGCCCTAGTGGTCCTGAAGCAAGGCCAGCAGCTTGTTATAGCTGCTGGTTTCAAACAGGAGCCTAAAGAGAATTCTTTCTGTGGTCTGTTGGCCATTTCAGAACTTTGGAAATGGAATGGTCAATTTATCAGAAAGAAATAGCAGGTGAGTGTGGCAGACTTTCGGAGGACTGCAGGGGAGAGACCCTGGCTGGTGGTGACCTGCACCATGCGGTTGACTCATGGCGCCGGGAGAACAAGGAGCTCCTCCCCTCTCTGGGGGGCGGCTGTGAGCCTGCAGGCGTGGGCTGAGAATCAAACATCTTATGTCATCCTGTCCCCCGTCCTGTGTCCCCCTCCTTAGCAAGTGGGAGCCAGTTAACTACACATCTTGTGAAAAGATTGGCTATGTTATTTAGTATGAGCTCCCCGTATGCAAAGATATGGACAACCATTTAGAAGAAACCAAGAGACAATATGACAGATAGTGAAGATCTCTGGTTGGCTAACTTTGAAATTTGTGCTTTCTTATGTCCCATTCTGTTCTATTTTGTTGTGTTTAATTTTACCCCCTTTAAATTAAAAAAAGAAAGAAAACACATCAACCAGATGCAGACTTTGGTCCCCTTCCCTCCCTCCTCCAATTCCCTTATTTTCATTCTTACTGATACTGTTAATCTTAGCTCATGTTATGGCATATGTTTACACTGAGATTATTAGGTTCCTGTACATGGCATATCTTTATTCTACTTATTTCTCCTTCTCCTGCTTGTCAACCCTCATGCTTTTTCTAAAACTTGCACCACTTCCCTATTGCAAGAAGTACATTCACTTGTCTCTTTCTGTTCATCCTTTATTATTAATGTCTTAGTTGTATTTTGCCTCACTCAGATGAAAGCTACCATATAGTATTTAAGTTTGTATGGTTTATTTCATTCAACATTATATTTTCCAGTTGCATCCATTTTCCGACATATCTCAAATCTGTCATTCTTTATAGCAGAGGCGTATCCCATTATATATAATTGCCACATTTTCTTATTCCAGTCATCTGTTGATGGATAGACAGGCTATTCCCTGAATATAACTATTAAGAGTTGTGCTGATAATAAACATCACTATGTATGTGCACTGTAGAATGATGTTTTAAGCTCTTTGGGGAAGATACCTAGCAGGGGATTCTCTGGGTCATAAGGAATTTTTAATTTTTCTTCTTTGGGAAATCTCCATACTGATTTCCAAAATGGTTTTACTAGTTTACATTCCTACCAATAATGAAAAAGGATTCCTTTTCACCACTGCCACACCAGTGTTTGTTATGGTTCAATTTTTTAATGATTGCCATTCTTTCTGGAGTAAGATGGAATCTTAACATTGTTTTAATTTGCATTTCTCTAATGGCCAGAAATTTTGAGCATTTCTTCATATATAGTATTTGTTGACCATTTGTAATTCTTCCTTTGTGAAGTGTCTTATTTATTGCTGCTGCACATTTCTTGATTGAGTCTTTAATTTTAGGTGGATTTTTTTGTGTTTGTTTTTGTTTTTTAGTTCTTTGTAGTCTAGATAGTAATTCTCTGAGGAGTAGCTGGAAAATATTTAAAGACCTTTTAAAAATGATTTATTATAATTGAAAACACTAGAAACATTAAGAATCAGTATTTTATTTTTTTAAAAATTTACCAAGAGCACTTTGAGCAGTACTTCTGTCCTGAATAACTTACAGCAGCCCATCTACCAGAGTGAGCATCTTTCCCTCGTTTGGCAGATTGTAACCCTCTTTTCTACTAAATTTGAATCTGGTTTCAGCATTTTATTGATCCGGCCCGCAGATCGATCTGTGGGTCTCACCTGGAGAGGGAACGGGGATGGGGGGCAGGGCAAGAGGAAAGAGAGATGGAGACAAGTTGAGCAGTTCCAATCAAGTCTCGTTTATTGAGGAAGTGAACATGGTTTATATAGGGCAGGAAATTGTCGTCATCAGGCAGAGACATTGTGGAGAGACCAGATAGGTCGCAGTCACGTCCGGCCAGGCAGAGAGGATCATGGGTAACGTAGGCAGACGCACCAAATGCCCACAGGAGGGCGGAATGGGGTGGCAGCAGTGAGGCTATCACGCCACTCCCAACATCTCCTCCCTTATCATTTTATAAAATCAGGAGTATGGCAGGCCTTGTGAAGACGGCGCCTGTCTTGGGACATGGACTCCATATGTGAACCCAACCAAACCTTACCCGTCATGGGCCTGCAGGACAGCAGTTGGTCCTGTGCCTGTCTTAGGTGGCTGGTGGTGTAGCACAAATGTCCAAGTTGCCCGTCTCTGGCTGCCCGTCTAGTACCTCAAGGCATCTGGGCCACATCATCAATATGGGCCATTTGTGGGAATTGTTTCCCAATAACTTTGTTGATCTGCCATCTCCAGTTGATGATAATGTACCTGAATGGGCTTTGCCATGAATGCGTCAATTCTATCCTTAAGAAGCCTCATGATCCTCTGGAAGATGCAAGGGCCAACAGTTAGAAATAACAATAAGGCAGCTGGGGGTCCCAGAAGGGGGGGCAATATAAGGGAAGAGGCCCCCCCACATGGAGGAGAAGGGGCTAGTAGCCATTTGTTGCCAACGTTGTCAGAGTCGATCTTGTAGTTCTTGGAGTTTTCTGCACACAAGGCCGGACTGGTTGACATAAAAGCAGCACTTTTCCTGTAAGGCAAGACAGATCCCTCCCTATTCTGCTGTGAGTAGGTCTAGTCCTTGTCTATTTTGTAGGACATCCTCTGCCAAGGAGTCTAGTTGATTTTGGAGAGTCTGTATAGTGAAGGATAAGGCTTGAACATCTTCAGAGAGCTGGTTAGATAAGTCAGAATATTTGTCTAGGGCCACGGCAAGGCCAGCAGTCCCTGTGGCTACAGTGCCAGTGAGGCCCATTCCCACCAAGAGCGGGATTAGCATTATCGCTCTTTTCTGGTGGCCAGCAATATAATCGAATGTTGGCACTGGGATAGGTTGGTCACCTGGGACAATATCTATGTCGGGCAGGAGGGAAGCGGTCATGCATGTACCTGTCCAGTTGGGTGGAAGATAAGTATAGGCTCTATTATTACCGCAGACAAAAATGTGTCCTTTTGCGGGGCACAGGGGGCCCGTATGATTGATAAATGAGACACAGGCGGTGGACAGGAGATGGCCCATATCTATAAGGGTGGAATCATTTTGAAGAGAGCCCTGTAGGCAGGTAATGGATATGTTAGGTGTTATCAATGGCTGGACCAGAAATGATTGTGAAGGTCTACAGGTAAGATTATGTGGGTCATGAGAAGGGTCAATTGTTGAGTTGGAGGGGATGGCTAAGGGCATAGGAGTGCCTAAGGCCATACATAACCAGCAATCCTGCGCTAAAGCAGGGTTAGTGAGATTAAGTACATGGTGAGTGGCTGAAAGGATATCATAAGTTTGTGGGTCTAAATCCATAGGGCGAATATAACCTGAAAGATCTTCTTTCTTTTTATGCAGTTTAATTGCAGCCTGACAGACAGAATTTGCATTTTCATAAGCCAATTGTTTGATTAGATCAGGATTGTTCTCAGAGGAGGCCAAAAAGACGCTCAGTTGCCTGTAGGAGGCGATCAACAAAGTCACAAAAAGGCTCTTTGGGTTTTTGTTTAATTTTTGTGAGAGAAGAAGCAACTCCGCCGCCAGAAGGGAGCTTTCTCCAGGCTGTAGTTGCTGCTAGGGTAACTTGTACAAAAAGGCCTGCCTCATAATGCATTTGGGCCTGTTGTGTTGCATAATGGCCTGTCCCTGTTAACATGGGAAAGGGTATAGTGATTTTTTCCATTAGCATTTTCTTTGGCTAAAAGTTCACATTGATCTTGGAATTCAGCCTTCCAAAGCAGATAATTGTCCCCTGAGAGTGTAGCTCTAGTTAAATCTCTCCAATCATTAGGTGTAATCCAACCTTGGGTCAAGGAATCTAGGACCGCAAGGGTAAAAGCTGCTGTAGGGCCATATTGAGATACTGCTGTTTTTAATTCTTTTAGGGCGGTTACAGAGAATGGCTTATGGGCCCTATTAGCCCATGGCCCCGGGGATGGAGAGTCTGTTTCTGAATCACTATCATGTGGGTCAGAGTCATTTTTTTCCTCGCTATCACTAGTTTCTAAATCCCATTTGTGCAGACACGGTAGCTGTCCCTTTCTATCTCCCCTAGTTATTATAGTGGCTCGCGTTTTATCTCGTGTATCTTCCTGACTTGGGGACTGATCCTCACGTCCAGTTCGTCCCTTTGGTCTCCCTCTTACTCTAAGCATTTTATTGTTGTCATTTCTTGGGCTAATATTATCTTGGGCAGGCCAAATTGTCTCTCCGCGCCATTTTGCAGGCCAACATCAGCTGTGGCGGCTTCTGTTACTGGAACTATTAAACGAGGTGCCATTTTTGAGGCATTTGTCACTGGAGGGTGACTCATTTCCGTCACCAGAAACATCATTGTTGGCGTGCCTAAAAGAGGGTTAGAGCCCACATCTAACGACTGGAGCTGTAAAATGAGCCTTTGTTTTTCCTGTTTAAGTTGAAGTTGTTGTTGCAAATAATGAATCTCAGTTTCTAAATCGAGAAGGGCGGAAGGGGGGCTGGGCGGCTTTCGGAGGCCAGGCAGGGGTTGACCCAGTGTCGCTAGCGCAGGGGCTACAACAGTGGGAAGGGAATGATACTGAGTAGCCTCCTCTGCTAATTGCGACCAATCAACTTCCTGGAAATCGGGAAGGTCAGGATATATCGGCCGATATGGAGGAGGGAGCGTGGCTGCGCCATTTTGAGTATCAGACAGGGCGGTGCCATTTTGGGTGCCGGACAGCGCAGCGCCATTTTGGGTGCACTCCAGAAAGAGGAAGTGGCGGCAAGTCGCCATCTTGAAGGGGCTCCGGGATATCAAGAATCACCGAGCCGGGGTGACTAGGCACACTGGATGTGTCTGATGGTGGCTTTGGGGTAGGATTTTGGGAGGAGCGCAATGCAGCCTCCCCTTGAGTAAGCATTTCATTAATTTGGGGGTCTGAATGACGCTGGGTCAGCAGCTCCAAAATTAAAGTCCAATATGCAAAAGAGGTAACTGGGATTTTTTCGGGACCAAAAATTCTATAATAATCTTTGAGAGCATCTCCTACTCTTTCCCATCTCTTTATATCAATGGAGCCCTCTAAAGGAAACCAAGGGCATATCTTATGTATGAACTGAAAGTACTGTAATAAATCTCTGGTTTCAACCTTAATCCCTCTAACCTTGAGTGCCTCCCTAAGGCTATTCACGAACAATTCGTGCTAAGTACTTGTCCCATGCCAATAAGGAAAAAAAAATCCGTTCACCTACCGTGATTCAGGCGAGACGTAAGGTGGCCGTCCGCTCGGATCACAGGGACGAAGTCCCGAAACAGTCATGCTGGCCAGCGATTTACTCCTGTGAACGGTCCCGCGTTGAAATTCCTCGTGCCAGGCAAGGCCATGTTGGGCGCCCCTTGATCCAGCCCGCGGATCGATCTGTGGGTCTCACCTGGAGAGGGAACGGGGATGGGGGGCAGGGCAAGAGGAAAGAGAGATGGAGACAAGTTGAGCAGTTCCAATCAAGTCTCGTTTATTGAGGAAGTGAACATGGTTTATATAGGGTGAGGGCAGGAAATTGTCATCAGGCAGAGAGGTTGTGGAGAGACCAGATAGGTCGCAGTCATGTCCGGCCAGGCAGAGAGGATCATGGGTAATGTAGGCAGACGCACCAAATGCCCACAGGAGGGCAGGATGGGGCGGCCACAGTGAGGCTATCATGCCGCTCCCTACATTTTATCTTTTGCATTTTAAATATAGTGAAATAGCTCCAAGGGTTACTTTAATGTGAAATTCTGCTAGTGTCACTTCTGTTTGTTAGAGTTATAGTCCTCATTTGTCTGTAAGTTGCTTTCTTTAAGTTCCTCTGGCTTTATATGTAGGGTCTTTAAAATACTGGCAATAGCAACAACATTCCCAGTCACCTATTTCTTCTATTGCTCCATTTATTTTGAACTTAAATTTCATTTCCAGGGCTACCTTTTTTTGTTTTGTTTTTTTTCCACTCTTATCTCTTTTATCTTTGTTGACCAGTTCTCTCTTTTGGCTACCCAGTTTTTAAAATTTCATGTTGGTTTGGCACTGGGAGGAAAGAAGACTGGATAGCTGTGGAGTTCACTGTCTGTGGTTGAGTTGACTCACAAATGAAGTTTACCAAATTACCCACTGACTTTGAAAAATCATCTTAGGTGTCTCACATTAGAGTGATTTTGGGCTAAATTGGGAGCAGTGGAGTTTGTGTCTACACAGTTACTCAGTTAATATTCTCTGAGAATTGAAGTTTGAACATGTGGTTGAGGGACTGGTGTTTAAACTTGGGTTGCTGAAATTTATATACATGGGAAGCAACAAAGTTAGGATAGTTTGTAATTTTAAAAAGGTTTAATAGATTTGATGAGACTTCAGGTACAGGACTGCTTTAATCTTTGATCTCCAAATTGTTGAACACTATATATTTTATGTGGAAATGTAAATTTGATATTGTCTTAGTTACTTTTTACTCATTGCTGAGACAAAATACCTGATGCCCAAAGTTGGGAAAGGAAAGGTTTATTTCTTACAGTTTTTGGAGGTTTCAGTCCATACTAAGTTGGCTCCAAGGCAGGGTGGCATGGCGGGGCCACAGTTCATGGCGACTGCAAACAGCAAGGTGGAAACCAGCAAGAGAGAGAGACACACCTTCTTCCTGCCATTACATCACATCTTGGCTCCACCTCCTAGGAGGGTGTAGCACTGACACCATCAATCCAAGCACTAGACAGTGAACCAGTCACAAATGCACAATGCAAATACATGAGGCCTGGGGGTCACCGACATAAACCATGACAGATATTATCCTAGTTTCTTTAATCCCTTTAGATAACTGTACTTACTTTCTTAGAAAAGACTTCTCATACCAAAGTTCTGTAGAACAAAATCCCTACATGTAGTAAACAAAAACAAAAGGTTTTAGAATACTGATTTTAATTGTGAATTTACAGTGTAGCTACTGACATTTAAAGTAAGTTTTAAAAAAGGTTTTTGTACTATTGATATTTTAATACTTGGAACTGAAAAAAATTTAAATTTTGACTGTTTTAGTCAGATTATTCCATTTTCTTCATATAAACTGTACTCGTAAATGTGATTAGACTGATATGGGGGAAAGGAAAAAAGGTGGAAATACATAAATATATATATACACACATATACACACACACACACACACACAAAATAGCTAAAAGTACTACTCATTCTATTCTTTGAAAGGAATGGTTAGTACTTATATTGTTTGATCATTTTGCATGCCTCTAATAATCTTAACTATTTTGAAGACAACAATATGCAGTGTAATAACCATTATTAATTTCCTATTATCTTGTTTTGAAATTCTGGTTTGGTTTGGTTTGGTTTGGTTTTTTTTGTCTTTTTGAGACAGGGTCTTACTATGTAATGCCGGTTGGCCTTGTGCTCACTTTGTAGTCCAGGCTGGTCTCAAACTTGCAATGATCCTCCTGCCTCAGCCATCCAAGTGATAGGGTTATAGGCATGAACCACCATGCCTGGCTCTGTATCGTTTTTATTGGTTTTTTTTCTTGAAAATTAAAAAAAAAAAGTGTTAAGAGCCTGACTCTGCTGGTTGACATTGAATGATTTTTTTTTTTTTAATTTCCCGTAGGTGAACTGGCACAGGAATTGATCTCAAGATGCCGTTAGTGAAAAGAAACATTGACCCTAGGCACTTGTGCCACACAGCATTGCCTAGGGGCATTAAGAATGAACTGGAATGTGTAACCAATATTTCCTTGGCAAATATAATTAGACAACTAAGCAGCCTGAGTAAGTATCTTTGTGTCAAAATTACAAAACAATATTTTCCTGTAGAATATTAAGAAGAAATTTTTGTGATTAATTATGGAGGGATATTTGGTATAAAGGACATAAAATTATCCTGAAAGTAACTGGATTTTAAGTAAAATTAATGAGTTTTTAGACAGAGTCTTCTTCCCCTGCGTTTCCTTCCCTAGAAAGGGAAGTATAGATACAATCTTCAGAACAAAACACATGATAGATGAGTAATACTGAGGTTTGTTTTTAGATAAGATTCAGTTTATGAAGGATAGGATCAGAGTTGTCCTTTTGCTTAATTGTAATCTCTAGTTCACGTTTTTAGAGACTCCAGTTATTTATGTTGTGGAACATTAGTAGCTTTCTATGTTTTATTATCACAGATCCAAAGTGAAAGGTATGAAGTCATCACTAGTCAGAGGATTAGGCTAGTCAAGGTAGTTTTATCTAAGGGACATTAGGACCTGAGTCAAGATTTTGATACACAGCATGATACAAAAACAGATGAAATTGGCTGGTGGCAGATAGAAGCTAAACAGATTAATGAGAGAATAAAGACCAATGAGTTGGTTGGTAAGGGAGAAAATATGCAGTGTAGTCCCATTATAAGATTACAGAACAGAGCTGCTTGATTAAGGAATTAAGCAAATTACTTCCCATTATTCTAAATTTAATCATGTGAAAAATTTTAAAAATCCTTCCTATGTTTTGAACTGAAGGATTAGCTATTTAATAAAACAACTGCATTTCCTTTTAAACTTAAAACAGGATGTTCTTAGCCTACATGTATTCTCCAAGAAGTCCTGAATTTATCCAGGCAGCCTGTACCCATCAACATAAATTCTACTGATGGTTATGCTTCTTTTTTCATTCCCTTTTCTTTTATCTTTCCTTTTTATAATTGAATATAATCATCTCAGAGTCTGTGGGAATTGGTTCTAGGACCCTCTTTGGTTACCTAAATTCACAAATGCTCACGTCCTTTTTTTAATGTGGTATAGTGTTTGCATAACCCACACTACCGTATACTGTACTTTAAATCATTTCTAGACATCACATGTAAATACTGTGTAAACTGTTGTCATAAGCCCATCATAAGTTGAAAATATGTCAAAAATGCATTAAATACACTTAGACTAGTGAACATCATAGCTTAGTAACATGGTACACTGTAGGGCATAAATTGTTACCACATTTAAAGATATTTTGCCAACTTTTTCATGGCCTGCTGTTGATTGATCTAATGTAATATAACGACTTCATATAAAATACATATTGTATCTACATGAGCACATCAATCTATTAATATTAAGATACATGTTAAGAGCATAGAAATAACATAAATAACTTCAGATGAAACGTTTCTTAAAGTGAATTTTTTAATATAATACAGGCATCTTGTTTTAGGTATATGTCTAGTGCATAATTTAAAATTAATATGATTTTTTTTGTTGTTGTTGTGTTGTTTTGGTACCGGGGATCGAACTCATGACCTCACACTTGCCAGGCAGGCGCTTAAGCCACTGAGCCAAATCCCTGGCCCTAAATTAATATGATTGTATATTAATTTTCAGTACTAACATTTCTTTTATAAACTATGTGAAAATGCAAGGAATGTTTTAGTGTGATAGAGCCCACAGAGGCAGCATCTGTCAGAAAGTGCGTGATTAGGTTGTAACCAAGCTCTGCAAATATGAATACATTGTAAAAATATAAACTATATATGTTTCTGTTGCTTCACATTTGGAGACACAGGTCATATAAGCATTTTCTAATTACAAATTAGCCTGTTTTCTGGCAGTTTTCCCACTTGACATAATGAGAACCTGGAATTAAATTTAAAAGGCCTTTATACAGAGTAAATAATCCCAAGCATTAAAGAACCATGCATGTAAAATAATCAGTGCTGCTCCCAGAGCCTGTTGACTTTTACGTTGATAATTCAGATTTGATGATACGACTTTCAAACAGTTGTGCTTCCAAGAATTAAAAGAATAGCCAGAGATATAGCTCAGCAGCACAGAGCCTGCCTGACAAGCGCAAGGTCCTGAGTTTGATTCTTGGTACAAAAAAAAAAAAAATTAGAAGAGATAGAGGGAACGTAATAGAATGAGGCATATAACTAAAACAATAACCACTAAAATAAGTAGTTTACAGCAGAGAAAGAATTGACTAAACAAATAACATAAAATCTGGAGAGAAGCCATTCAGTGTAAAGCAAATTGCGCGCGCACGTCCATCTGTGTGCGTTTCACTAGTGATTGAACCCGGGATCTTCACACTGAGCTACATCCCTGGTCCTTGTCATTTATTTTGAGGCACAGTTTCACCGAGTTACCCAGGTCAGGCTCCAATGTGAATCCTTCTGTGTCAGCCTCCCAGACTACTGTGATTGCCGGTGTCTGCCTTCACATCTGGCTAAAAGCAGATATTCTTGAACATTTCAAAATTGTTTTCTGTCCTAGGACAATAACCATCAATCCTCAAGAAAAAGTAAAATTACATTTTGTATTCTGTTTAAGAAGGCAGGGAAGCTTAGAATATACTTTGCAACAGTTTATCCAAAATAGTTAAAATAATAATTGATTCATTTAATAATCTCTGAATTAGAAAACTTGGCCCTCTTAAGTGGTCCTCAGTAATTGAGTTTTTACTTTGTTACTGTTGTCAGAACCGAAAGCGCTGTGAACACTGTGATGAAAGTAAATTACAGGGCTTCCCATAGCTTGGGGCTGGGCACCCTCCTAACACTTTCATAAAAATGTGTGTCCTGGTTTTTAAATAAGGTTTTTCCTTGAAGAACGTATTTCTTTGCAATAGGTGATTACTCAAAACCTAGAAGTACCTTTCTATACATTTTTTATTCCCCTTTTTATTGTTTAAACTATCAGGATGCTGATTACCTAATGAACCCTTTGCAGTTCTTTTTCTGTGGCTTTCTCTTACTGAATATGATCAGTGCATCTTACCAACATGAGCTAATAAAGTCTACTTGTTTCCAAACGGATTACTTGACAGGTAGTTATACTCACCTGTTTCCTCTTATTATAACAAAATATCTGAGGCTATATACTTACAAATAAAAGAAAGAAACCTGTTTGGCTTACAGTGCTGGAAGCTTGCAGGTCCAAGATGGAGCAGCCTCATCTATTCAGCCTCTGGTAAGGGCCCTTTTGACTGGGTCAGAGCAGGGTGGAAACAGGGAACCAGTCGAGTACAAAAGAGGCCAAGTGTGTGGAATGACTTTGCTTTACAAATAACCTAACCTCTTGAGAACTAGTGCACTCTTTGAAACCAGTATCAGTCCCTTTTTAGAGTGATGTCCCATGACCTAATTACTTTGAACCAGGCCCTGCCTCTGCAGGTCCCACTACCTTGTGCTACCCCACTGAGAGCTGAGTTTGAACACATGGTCTTCTAGGGGACAAACCATGTCTAAACCACAGCATGTGGATAGAAAACAATCTAGAAGATGAGTAGGAGGGCGGGTGGGTAAGTTGGATCAATAAGGCAAACTGGATAGACATTAGAAAGTAACACTGAACACTTTGTTATATGATAGAACCAAATGGTTCTTTTTCTAAAAGATTGTAGTAAAGATTTTAGATTGTAGTCATTTGCTCAAAGAACTCCAAATATATTAAACACAGAAACTGTCCTGAACAGTAGAGTGTAATTAACATCATGAATGGTCTTAAGAACTGATAAAAAAGAGATAATGATAGGTAAAATCATTAAAGGAGGCTTGCTGAATGAATCATCAGTGAATTGGGCCTCTAAGGAACAAAAGAATTTGAAGAAGTAGAAAGAATGAAGAAGGAAAGGTATTTCAACATGCATGACCTTGGTAAGTGAATAAACACAAAAATAATGTGTGCACAGGGAGATTAAAGAGGCAACTTGGAGCCTGATTGTAGTGAGGGAATTTCATGTTCACTCATAGATAATGGTATGTAGGTTCTTGAGTAGGGAAGTGGTATAATAAAGGTAAGGACTGTTGAAATTCAGTTATATACAGTTTCACAATGTAGACTTCCTTCTCTCAGGAAGGGCAGGGGAGGTAGATTGAAACATAAGAAGGGGTATGTGAAGAGAATGGGTAGGGTGGAATATTACCCACACAGTACTTTAGCAATGGGTCTGTGTCTGTCTGTGTGTTATACCCTTTAAAAATTTATTTAAAAGTGTGGAATTTCTCTCCAGAAAAGTGCAGATGCAACAAAATTCTGCATATCATTTCATGAGGAGTAGGGATTGTAAGATAGGGTTTCCTAAACTAGCCTCCTGCGGGGATGAAATTATTCCTGCTGTCTCTGTGTCACTAGCATTTGTATCTGTGGCATCTGTTGAATAATAAATAGCTTTGTATCTGCCTTCTTCTTCATTTGCGTGCTTGTCTTGCTGCCGGGGAAACTCAGTGTCTTGTGCTATCTTGAGCATTATCCCACACGTGTAAGGAGCATCTCTGTGTGTGCTCTGTGGTTCTTCCGCGGTGCTGTAGTTAAGAGCTCCCTGTTGTTGGCTTTCTGTTTTATCAAGTATACTAGCAGCCACTTTGCTCTCTGTCTCTTTCCATGTAAGTTCTCTCTGAGACTGTTATTTGTATTCCTACTTGATAAATGAAGAAATTGATACCAAAGTCTGACAGTGAATGGAGCAAAGAATTGAACTTAATGATTAAGATGCTTTTTGTATAAGTTTAAATATGTGTTTTCTCTGTTTAAAATTCATCAATGGCAAGATATTATTCCAATTATTTTGATTTACTGTTTGGTAATAGGAATATACAAGACCTGAGAAGCACAAGGATTTTTTTTATTTTTAATTATTTTTAAAAAGAAATTACACTAAGAGAGTATGCTGTGTCCCTGATTAAGTTTTCCGAATCCCTGTTTTGGGCTTATCTGAAACAGGACGTCTAGGTTTATGAAAAATCTTGCATTTTGTCATGTCTGAAATTCAATGCTAGTGTAGAATCTGCTTACTCATACTGATTTTGGATTGAAAGATATATTATCTGTGTATACTTTAACAGAATTTTCCTTACCCCTCACCAGGTAAATAGCTGCATAAAGTAAGGAGAATATTTCCATTTTAGACATACATCATCCAGAAGAAAGCTTTAATGGTTTTAAAATCAGGTTTCCCAGGGTTTGTGCTCCCCCCATAATGCTTAAGTGACTTGATGTTTAACATAGAAATTAAAGTTTAAAATAGCTCTTCAAATAAATGCTAACTTCAACAGGACAGCACTTTTAAATGCTAAATTGTTCAATATTTATATCTGATCATGATCACATTAAATGTTATGGTATTATGCTTTATTTTTGCTTAGGTAAATATGCTGAAGATATTTTTGGGGAGTTATTCAATGAAGCACACAGTTTTTCCTTCAGAGTGAATTCGTTGCAGGAACGTGTGGACCGCTTATCTGTTAGTGTTACTCAGCTTGACCCTAAAGAAGAAGAATGTAAGTTATTTGTGTTATAATTTCTTCCATATGTATTTTGTTAGATGAGATGAGTAATATATTTAAGAACAGCATTAACCATGAATTTATTACAGTTTTGTGTATCCACAGCCTTTGATGTACATGTTGTAATAAAACAATGTATTATCTACAAATACCACCAGGGTGGCTTTTCATTTCTCTTATCTCTTCTTTTTGTAACTGTTTAGTTTTTAATTTGATAGATATTTTAAATGGACCTTTTCTTCAATTTTCTTCCTCTTTTCTCCTTTATGATTTATATGTATACATTTGTCTTAGAAGTAAAAATTAATTGATAAGTACCTGGGTTGGTAAGTACCTGGAATCCTAAGTTTTATTCCATAAGAGTGCAGTTCCTTTGAGCATGTTTTTGTGTGTATCTGGAAAGTTACTGTGTGTGTGTTGCAATAGTTGAATCTAGCCACTTAACTGAATGTCACTGCCCACTTTAAATGAACATTTCAAAAACAAATTGGCACTGCAAAGGACAGAAATATTATATGGCAAGATTAAATCAGGGATATCAGATTTAAAAAGCCATCAATGCTGGGTAAAATAATGATAGAAATCGTACTGATAAAAATACTATTTATGCCTTGACAGAATACCTTGAATGTTAATGTTGAGGTTTCCCAGATACCTCTTTTTTCTAATTTACAAACAGAAATAGAACTACTAAGATTGTTAATTTTCATTTATCCTCTATAGAGAATTGTTCGATATGAATATCTTACAACCCTGTCTTCAAAATGGTTTTGCTTGGTTACATTTTTAACTTATACAGTGAAAATGTTGAAAGATGTGACTGGGAAAGCAAAAAGTAAAATACAATGGAACAGTGCATATCTTGGTGATAGAACAAAGTATTTTTTATATAATCTAATTTAGTATGTAAATAAGGAGAGAGAAGTATCATGCTAAGTTTATACTGCCTGCAATATATATAAACTCATAGCTCTTGATACAATATTAAACAAAGCTCTGTTTATTTTATGCCTTAAAACTCATTCATTTAAATTTGAAGCATGCAATTGAGCAATTTTTTTTGTAATGTATTTAACAGTTACACCACTATCACTACAGTCAATTCTGGAACACTTTTTTTCCCTAAAGAAGACCCATACACCTTAGCATTTACTCTTCGTTTTCTTTCTCCTATCCAACCCCTAAGAATCAAGTCTACTTTTTTATATTTGGATTAGCCTTTCTGAACATTGCATGTGAATAAAGAGTATAATAGTCTTTTGTGATTGACTTCTTTTATTTGCCATCATGTTTTCAGTGTTCACTTAGAGTGTAGCCTATATTTATATTTCCTGGTGACTAATGATACTGTCTTTTCATGTGCTTATAAGCCATTGTATGTCTTCTTTGGAGAAACAACCATTGAGCAACTGATCATTTATAGTTTTTCTTGGTGGTATCCTTTGAAGTATGTACATTAGTTACATTTCATGAAATTCGTAAACACTAGTGGTTAAAAATGTGATGACCATCTATACTTTTTTTTCCTGCTACGGGGGATCAAACTCACAACCTCGCACTTGCCAGTCAGGCGCTTGTGCCACTGAGCTAAATCCCCAGCCCCGCCCATCTATACTTTAAATATATACTTTATGACTCAAATTTCTCTTTCTAAATAGCTCACGTTTTTAGTTACACATGTTATCTGGCAGTATCAATGACAGTTCATATGTAATAAATAAAAATTAACAGTAAGTATATGTATTTCAAAATTATGTATAATTTCCTTTAAAATTACATGAAGTAGTAGAGAAGAATTCTGAATCTAAAAGCTGAACCTCTTAATTTCAAATTGTTTTGGGAAAGTTGTTTAGAGGGTTATTTAACCTAGATATTGAAACTTAGTGGGAACTCAAACATGGTAACTCTATGAGTACTAAGTTAGAGATTATGGTATCAACATTTTTTTATTACCATTAGGTAATAACTGTGAAAACTACCAGTATAACTTAGAAAATATGTAAAGAATGAGTTATGAGCAAAGACTTGTATAATTACATGTAATTCAATTATTTTTACAAATATTGTGCTTAGGTGTGTGTTATTATTTAAGTAATATCAATTATTGACAGCTTAGAAGGAGTTTTGTCACACCGGTCTGTTAGCAGTAACACAAATTGTAAGTGACAGGATTTGAAGGTAGAAAGGTGTATCGTGCTCATTACCGTAGATGGTCTTTACGTCATTCGTCAACAGAGTTAGGGGAGAGTAAGCTCCATGTTGCACTTCGGTTACATACTTGGGGTTGATGATGGAAGTTAAGAATGCTCGGAATTAATACACAGAACCAGTCCATTTTGACTGCAGAAAACACAAGCTGCTTCTGATAGCCCGAATGAGAACAGGGTGTGGCATTATGGCACAAGGATTGGCCCGAAAGACAGTGCACATTTTTGTTCTGAATTTGCTACTTGTTAATCATTAGGCTAGTTATGTATTTTCTAGACTTGACTGTCTTGTGTTTAAAAATAGAATAATAATTCCTTCTTTACTAAATTGTTGTAAAGATGAGATGAAAATCAGTGCAAACACCTAGTCCCTATAGTATGTATTTGTTAAGTGACAGTGAGGAAAAAACCTTTTCCTTCTCTTCATTTTGATGTGGTGTTTATGTATCAGTGAAATTGTTGGAAATATATTTATGTGACCATGTTAGAGCCAGCCTCCTTGCTTCTTGCATAAATTTTTTTTACAAGAATGATGGAGATGTATTTTAGTGCAAAGTAGTTTTGGAATTGTAACAACAGTTTGGTCACAGACCTTGCTATGGTGTAGAGTGTTTGTCTGTATACTTAAGGCTATATTAAATATGTCAGAAATTACCTACTTTTTAAATGTGAAGAAATCACTAAGAATTAAGGATATAATATTTTGATCCTTTTTTTCTCTCCAAGGCTCCTGGGAATAGAACACGGGTCCTTGTGCGTGCTAGAAAAATTCCCTATCATCTCGCTAGACCTCCAGCCCCATACATTCCTTGTTTTAATTGCAAACCTCTCCCTCAAAGTGATGGGGCTGTGCCAATTACTAGGGATGCTGATCTGTAAGACAGTCTCAGTCTTTAAGAAGTTCAAGTTAGGTGGAAACCCTTACAGTACAGATAAAAGATAAGCAAGATACAGTATAATATAAATGACTCATTATTTGCTAATATTCCTTAAATTTGTTTTACCTTTACAAACATGTATAATATTTTTAGTGACTATAAGAGGTCAATAGTGTGCTTAACTAGAATGCCACTGATAACCAAGTAATTCTTTGAGAGTTATTGCTATGAACTAAAGAGAAGGAATAAGAGAAAATAGGGAGAAGAAGAAGAGAATCTAAGGTTGTAGGACCCAAGAATGACAGTTTGTAAAGGAAAGAAAAAGATATATTTGGTGGAAAGTATTGTATAGATATGTGTCAGTAATAGTAGTGAGCTTTGGAAATCACAAGTTTTATTAAAACTCATCTAATTTAGAAAATAAGGTGGAGATTAATAACAATAAATGTAATGATAGAGCATTTGAAATGATTCCTAATTCATCCTTCACTGTGATCACAGCCTTTTGAGCCATTACAACATTTAAAAATACATAGAATGTGAATCTGTTCTTATGGTTAAATCATTTTAGGAAAATAAAACACGAATTTCTTTTCTTTTCTTTTCTTTTCTTTTCTTTTCTTTTTTTTTTTTTAGTGTCTCTGCAAGATATAACAATGAGAAAAGCTTTCCGAAGTTCTACAATTCAAGATCAGCAGCTTTTTGACCGAAAGACTTTGCCTATTCCATTACAGGAAACATACGATGTTTGTGAACAACCTCCACCTCTCAATATACTCACTCCTTATAGGTCAGTAGGTTAATAAATAAGGTCTGTTGTTTTATCGTATACTTCAGATTTAAATGCTAAATCCCCGAACATTATTTTATTGAACTGTTGGCCCACACAGAGAACCCTCCCTACCTTCCTTCAGAAAATCTTTGCTTCATTTACTGTAGATGAGTCCCTAAGGTTCTGTTATACAAAAATCAGAACCTATTTAAGCGAGTTATTTTGACAAGTATTATTAAGAAAAGCTATGGGCACACATTGTAATATGAAGGGTCAAGGAGTTATTAATGTCCTTTTAATGTTTAATCAGATGAAAAATAAACAGCTAATTTTATAATTTTTGTTTCTAGCTACTCAACATATATGTTAAGTTTTTGCATAAGGAATGAATATTATCTGTTTTTAAAATGGTCTTTACTACTTGAAATCTGGAATTAGTCTTTTCTTAGAGTCCTTTCATGATCTGTCAGGTTGGTAATTTAAGATGCACAACACATATCTTGAATAAAATGGTATTCAAATAGTTATTTGAAACTGTAAATCAGTATGCAAGTCATTTGGTATAAATGTTACTGTAAGGATGATTGTTAAGTGGTCTCTTTTGGATTTAGTAAGATAGTAAAGAGTCTTGGCAGAAACTAAAATTTCTCTCCTAAATGATGTTACTATTTTTTCAGGTTTTTAACTATAGCAGAATTATTTATAATTATTGAAATTTCTCAAAGGACTTATATAAAATTTGGTATTCAACAGAAGTTAAGGATGGAAGTTGCTCCGTTGCACTTTAATTAACTTTTATTAATTCCATCTCTGAAAAGTATCTCGGTTTGTACTTTCTTTCGTTTCCTTTCTGATTTGTAAGAAATTTTGTATTGTTGTAATATTCTATTTAACAATATTTTAATATGGCTATATTTTATTAATGTGAGAGGTAAAACATTTCTTTAAAAATTATTTCTGTTCTGATTGCCTTTCTGTCTTACTAATACATTTTAAATGATATTTTGCAGAGATGATGGTAAAGAAGGTTTGAAGTTTTATACCAATCCTTCATATTTCTTTGATCTATGGAAAGAAAAAATGTTGCAAGATACAGAGGATAAGAGGAAAGAAAAGAGGAAGCAGAAGGTATTGGAGAAGATTTTAAAATTAAAGTTATTTTTGTATATTTATGTTTGTTTTATGTGTGGAACTATATTAGTCCTGTACTTTTGACAGTCGCATTTTGTTGGGTCTATATATGGACACTTTTATAACTATAAGGGTCACTAATGGTGGCAGATAAGGAATGATTATAGTATGGTATAGTAAGTGCCTTAACAGGTATGCATGTAGGATTTGAGTAGCACAAAACAGCATCTGCTTTAGCCAGCAGAGAGGTTGGTAAACACTTGAAATAAGGCTTAAGATGAATCCTGGAGAATAATTAGGAACTGAGTAGACCAGGGAATAAAGGGGATTCCAGTACAAAGAAACAGGGGAATACTGTATAGATGCTGGTAAAGTAAACAAATAAGCTAATATATTCTTGCCATAGAGCTATCCTAAATGTTTTCTAAATATTTTGGAAAGATTATATTCTCACTGTATTTCTGTTATCTGTCTGCTGGATCATCGTTTTCCACTTTCTAATAAAATTCACTTGCATTTGCTTTATTTCATTTTAATAATAACTAGAAATATAAAAAGTAAAATGAATTCGAGCAAAATTTTGAAGGATGCAGATTCTGTCTTTATAATTCCTCTGTTTCTTCTATAACTGTCCTACTTTCCCCAATCCATAATGCCCTCTTGTTACCATATTCCATGCTAGACAGTGCCTTCTGAGTTCTAGCCAGAGTTTGAAAGCTGGTGATTGGCCAACATCACCAATCACCAGCCAATTACAGACATAAATTATGTCTGTAAACCCATTTTGTTTGCCAAACAGGAATTTTTAATTTTTTTTAACTAGAATTCATTAGGTGGACTTGCCTATCTAGTTTGCCAAATGCCCCCATCTTACACCTGCCTGGCTTCATTCACATATGCTATCCTCCCTCTTTTGGGTATTTGGGTATTTGGTATTTCAACATTCTACCCTGTAAAAGATACTTCTTTTTCCTGTCATGTAAAGATCCTGCTTTCTGTTGAGTAGTACATTGTTTTTTTTTTCAATATTGATGTTAGAATTTTGTTGTCACCTCATTGAAAAAATTAACACTTAAAAATTTGGCTTTGTTTCATAAATTTGCTGTAGCAGAAAAATCTAGATCGTCCTCATGAACCAGAGAAAGTGCCAAGAGCACCTCATGACAGGCGGAGAGAATGGCAGAAGCTGGCCCAAGGTCCAGAGCTGGCTGAAGACGATGCTAATCTCTTACATAAGCACATCGAAGTTGCTAATGGCCCAGCCTCTCATTTTGACACAAGGTTTCTCTTTGTTTATTTTTTGTGAACATAGGATAGTGCTTTCTTTGTGATATTTGTACTTCTAAGTCATGGGTTTTTGAACTATTGAACCAAAAGACCTTGTAAAGATGATTTCAAAACTCTTGACCACTGAGCCTACTAAAACCTCACCTTGGGGAGATCATTTTCATACTTGGACTTTATTTTTGTCATTTGTAGAAATTGGTGGTTGGAGTGAATGATTTTTTGGGTTGTTTTAGCTTTCACCTGCAGTCTCAACTCCCTCTCTGTTTCAGGCAGAGTCTGTTAGACTTT
Organism: Dolichotis patagonum; assembly: GCA_004027295.1. Lineage (NCBI taxonomy): Eukaryota > Metazoa > Chordata > Mammalia > Rodentia > Caviidae > Dolichotis > Dolichotis patagonum. Next base: position 26,840 of record PVJX010006774.1, read on the forward strand.
CATAATAAAATAGGGTTGAGAAATTTTTTGAAGTATTACTGACTTTTTGCAAGTAAGAGTTGAGACCAGGTCCTGTTTTGTCATTTTTCTGTTCTCTGGCTTCTGATGGCACTTTTCCTACCTCAGAGATGTGTCAGAACTATCAAACAAAATTATTAATCTTTTGAGAAATACAAATAGATCCTTTGCCATTCTTACTGGTCAGGAGCCCTAATCGCTTAAGTTACATACCACGATAACAAACACATTGTACTGGCATGTATCGCTGAAGAAATCCATTAGTGTATTGTCATGTTGACTTTTTTAATGGAAAAGAGCTTATTGTTTTCTTCTGAATGTATGTTACAATTCTGGCCAATAACATGTGTGTATGTTATTGGCCAGAATTGTAAAATATCTTGGCCTATTATAAGAGGAATATATATCTGAGAGATACTGTCTTTACTATTGAAACTGAAGTTTGAGATTAAAAAATAATAATCTGTGGACAAACGTTTCTGCTGCAGTTCATAATTAAGGAATGTGTCTGACCTACTAATGGAAATACAATTTCTCATTTGCCTGTGCACATCTGTTACATCTGACTTTGTTCTCAAGATGTGCTGCGATCAGTAAATACAAACCTTCACATAAGTAAGCTGGAATTTTACTTCAGTGTGATCCAAGTCACACATTCCGATGTTACCCTGCTGTTTTCTGAGTATTGTACTTTGGACTTTTGAAACACTGAAAGGACAAAAGCAATGTATCTAGCCGTTTCTATGGGGCTGGAATGGAGGAGGCTTTTTCCTCAGGGGCAAGACTTTGGAAATTGTAAGAAAGAAAACAAACCCAAGTGGTGGAAAATTCTGTTTTTCATATACTATCTTTCTGTCAGTGGCAGCTTGTAAAGAAAAAAATTAGAGGGTGGTAACTTTGGACATGATTTGCTACAAATTATTTTCATATTTATACGATTATATGACTTTTAATTCTTATGAATCAAATCAATATTCTATCTAAAATAATAAAACAAACCTAAATTAGTTGTAATGGTAGTCACAGTAAACCTAATTAGCAAGGGAAAGTTTCAGTGTGAACATCATTCTGTACTTTAAAAGTATTATTAATGTAATAAATTTCTATAAGTTTTTAAAAATCAGTTATAGTACTGACATTCAAAAGATAAACTTTGGGCCAGGGATATAGCTCGACAGTACAGCACCTGCCTGGCAAGGGTGTGGTTCTGAGTGCAATTCCCAGTACCAAAAAAAAAGAGATAACTTTATACTTTATTTCTCCAGTAGTTCAAGAAAAATACACTTATATTGTGTATATTTTTTTCAGACCTCAGACATATGTGGATCACATGGATGGATCTTACTCACTTTCTGCCTTGCCGTTTAGTCAAATGAGTGAGCTTCTGACTAGAGCTGAGGAAAGGGTCTTAGTCAGACCGCATGAACCACCTCCACCTCCACCCATGCACGGAGCAGGAGATGTGAAACCCATACCTACCTGTATCAGGTATGTTGGGATGAGAATATGAGGTTTTATCTTAGGGGCCAGTAACCTGTATTTTAAAAGACTCAGATAGTAAATATTTTCAGCTTTCTGGGTATATGGGTTTTGTTACAGTTATTCAGTTCTTTCAGTGTTCTATGAAAGCAGCCATATACGTAATGAATGTGTTATATTTCAGTAAAATTTCACTTTCAGAAACAAGGAGCTGGTCACATTAGTTGTGTGGGATGTAATTTGCAATCCTGTAAGTAGAGCTGACACATCCTCCTGGGAAAATCTGGCTATCAAGAATTTAAAGACTAAACTGTGTTTCATTTTATTATAGCTTTGTTATTAACCATATCTTGTACAGTGTATTAAGAAAAAGCAAGAATTTTTTTAAATGTGGTAAAGGCCTAAGAAATGGGAACCAAAGATTTGGTTATGAATGTTAATTTGATATTAAGAAAAATACTTTAAGAACTTCGAAGGCAATAGACAGTTGCTTTTAATGATCTTTCAATAAAGCTATTTTGAATTTCATCTGGTCGGTTATCCAAAGTATAAATTTTTAATAGAAAAACATTAAAGAAAATTTCTAATAGAGAATCAGAAATCAGCATTACAATTTTCAGTTAAAAAGCCAGCCTTGTACTACTGACTCATTTGATGTTCCAGCCTCTAGAAGAGAGATGTAAATTTCCTTTGTGGTTTTTAATTAGCTGTCATTGACTTCACTGAAATAATATATGATGAATCTTCATAGCTGCAGTATACATACAGCATCGTATTAGCCCCAAGCATTGTTACAGATACTGCAATATAATAAGTGTTGAGTCATTACAGAAATTCATATTACAGTATAGAATTGAGCATTATATTTGTCAAAGTAAGCATAAAATGCTTGAGTGGACATGAAAGTTGCATGAGATGATGAGACCATTTAGAATATTACAGGTCAAAACATCACCCACTAGTTTTCTTACTGATGTACTTTTAATTCTCATTTCTTTGGAAATAGTGTTAAAGAATTTAAAATTTTCATAGGAACATGTTTATTTGTCTACTTTGATGTAATTACCGATAGTCGTTTACAGTTTGTGTGATTCTTCATTTAGTTTTCCTGTTTCAGTAACTTGCTAGGATCTCTTTATTGTTTCAGTTCTGCTACAGGTTTGATAGAAAATCGTCCTCAGTCACCAGCTACAGGCAGAACAGCTGTGTTTGTGAGCCCCACTCCCCCACCTCCTCCACCACCTCTTCCATCTGCCTTGTCAACTTCTTCATTAAGAGCTTCAATGACTTCAACCCCTCCCCCGCCAGTTCCTCCCCCACCTCCACCTCCAGCCACTGCTTTGCAAGCTCCAGCAGTGCCACCACCTCCAGCTCCTCTGCAGATTGCCCCTGGAGTTCTTCACCCAGCTCCTCCTCCAATCGCACCTCCTCTAGTACAGCCCTCTCCACCAGTAGCTAGAGCTGCCCCAGTATGTGAGACTGTACCAGTTCATCCACTCCCACAAGGTGAAGTCCAGGGGCTGCCTCCACCCCCACCACCGCCGCCTCTGCCTCCACCTGGCATTCGACCATCATCACCTGTCACAGTTGCAGCTCTTACTCATCCTCCCTCTGGGCTACACCCAACTCCATCTACTGCCCCAGGTCCCCATGTTCCATTAATGCCTCCATCTCCTCCATCACAAGTTATATCTGCTTCTGAGCCAAAGCGTCACCCATCAACCCTACCTGTAATCAGTGATGCCAGGAGTGTACTACTGGAAGCAATACGGAAAGGTAATTTCTCAGGCTCATGGAAGCCATTGTTGTGGCAGCATTGGAAATTTTCTAAATACTTACGAGTAATGAATTTCTTATAAAATTTTAAGTGATCATGTTTCTGCTTAAATAGCATTTAGAAAGTAAAGCTAGATCCAGCTTATATTTTAAATCATTTTAAAAAAATACAAATATAATGATTTTATATTCATATTTAGTAAGGGCTCAAAATGTTTGAGTAAGATGTATAAAGCACCAGACTTAAATGTTATAAAACATTTAATTATAATCTTTTATGCTTTGTATAAACAATAACCCCTTTAAAAATATTTTCTTCAGTGTTAAACCTGTTCATTTGGGTTCTCATTGACATTTGTTTTACCAGACTCCTTATCAGGATTAAAATTTTCCCTTAGTAACAAAAGAAAGACTTCTCATATTTATTCATTTATTCAATCAGTATTTCCTAAGCAGCTATTATATTCCAACCACTAAGAATGAGAGTGAATACTATGCCAAGCACCAAGAGTGTGGAGTGAATAGCAGTGCCTTTCCTTCAATGACAGGAGATAGTGACACCACAGAAAATTCAGCAGTGTGTAATTTATATGACCATAGAAGTTACAGAAGAAATGTCTCACCTCATTAACGTTTTAGGGAGTGCTAAGCAGAGAAGTACAATAAATAGACCCTGATGGATAAACTCTAGGTATCACAAACTAATTCACGGATAGTATCAGTGGAAGATTTGATTTTTAAACCACTTTAAAAGTGATTCTTTGAAATTCTTTTCAGTAACTCGTGCTTTTTTATTTTCCAATTAATATTTCTTACATGTACTTGATTTTACTTCAGGAAGATGCATAATATATAAGCATTTTGATTTAAATGAAGTTTGATTTAAAATGAATGGTTTGCATTTACTAATCAGGTATTCAGCTACGCAAAGTAGAAGAACAGCGTGAACAGGAAGCTAAGCATGAACGCATTGAAAACGACGTTGCCACTATCCTCTCTCGGCGTATTGCTGTGGAATATAGTGACTCAGAAGATGATTCAGAATTTGATGAAGTAGATTGGCTGGAGTAAGAAAGTGCATTGATATATATTACAAAACAGAATGCAAATGTCCTTTGTGGTGCTTGTTCTTTGAAAATGTTTGGTCATTCTAGTGTTTTGCTTTCTATTCCTTATAATAAATAAATAACCCCTTCCTCCATAATTTTTGTTTTCTAAGAAGAAAAGTATTAGCATACAATTCAAACTAAATGTTTTACAGTGGCTTATCTTGTTTCTTTTCCCCCTTGAAAAGACATAATTTGGTCCAATAAACAACTAAGTATTAAGCATGGACAGCTGTTAGACTAGCAGATTCAGTTTTTTGATATATGTTCATTGTGCACTTTGTGAATTTTAATTTAAAGAAAGCAACCGAGGTTGAAATTTTGAGGGCAGCTGTATCTGTTAATGAGCCTTATTCCATTTCCTGATGTTTTAAAAAAAGAAACACTGCCTTGAATATAAGTACACTCAGAAAGTACATTTAGCTTGTAGTGTTGAATTCTCTTTAAGGAATGCTTAAAGTTTTTTTATTATTTTATTGTTTTAAACACTTGCCTTATTTGAATATTTAGCAGTACCCTTTTCCCACGTACATATTGTGTGGTACGATTTTGCTTGCCTATAGGAGTTTAAAATTTTTTTCATGTGAAATACTCTGAATTAAACATCCATGTAACTTACATAACTGTTAAGAATAACAGTCTGATTTAATAAATGATTCATTTTAAAAGTTCATGGGTTTTGCTCTTTGAGTAAGATTATTTCGAGTAGTTCATCAAACACTGTAAAGTAGGCTTTAAGCATATAGACAATAAATGAAAATTTAAGAAAGCTTCATCAGTATAATCTCTTGAGTTTTGGGTATTCATGTTGTCTGGTATTATACAGTAGTTTTATGCCATTTTTCCCTAAGGTTGCGAAGTCTGTGTTTCTCTGTATTCTTGTAAAGCCTCAACTTGACATCTAAATTCAGTATACTATACCTTGACATTATGTATATGTTTTTTAATGGTTTTTCTTAAGACAGGGTCTCACTGTGTAATCCACACTGGCACTGAACTTACTGTGTAGCCTAGGCTGGCCTCAAACTCATAGCGATCCTCTTGTCTCAGCCTCCCAAGTGCTGGGATTACAAGCATGCACCATCACGCCTAGCAACGTTTCATAATGATAAAATAAGTTGTCAGACTCAAGGGTGGAAGAGAAGCATCATTAAAATCAGATTACTTAGTTTAAAAAGATGAAATAAGATTTGAGTGTGTTTATCTTAAAAGTAACTTGCAGTCTTCAGCCTTGCCTGTATGTATGTCTTTACAGTACAGTTTTAGCTCTTCCCATCAAGAGATGAGCTGCATTGTCACTCCCTTAAATTTGGGTGCCTTTAAGACTTGATTTAACCAATAGCCTATGGTGAAAATGATATTGTGGCAATTCTAAACCTAGAAGATGTCTTGTAAACCAGGCATGGTGGCACAGGCCTGTACTCTTAGCACTTACGAGGCTGAGGCAAGAGGCCAGCCTGAACTGCATAGTGAGAGACTATTTCTCAAAAAGACAAAAAAAAAAGTCTCGGAAGCTTTCTCACTCTCAGAACCCCGTATCTGTTCTGAGGATGAGCGCAAAGTAGCCTTCCTGAAGATCAAAAACCTGGTGGAGAGTTATTCCTGATGAGATCATTTTAGGCCAGCCAAACCATCTCACCTGCTGGCTGACAGGTGAACAACCCAGCCCAGCCCAGCCATTGACCTATAAATTCATGAACAAAAATACCTGGTTGTTGTCTTATACCTAAGTTATGAGATGAGTAAGGTAGCATTATTGTGGGAATACGTAATTGGCACGTAAGGTCAGTTGGTAAATTTGATAATTCAGGGGTTATTTGCCAAATATATATTTACCCCTAAATATAATATTTGTCATATTTATTTGTTATATTTGTTATAATATTTGTTTTATATATATATATCTCCCCTAAATATACTATTTGTTAAATAGAAATAATGAACCAACTTCAGTTAGGGTTAGCAAGTCACTTTGGATATAAAATATTCATAATGACTTTAATAAACGATTTTACTTGCTCTTTTAGGTAGCTTAGCTTAGAACTTTTTTATAAAGGTCAACTGGCCAGATAACCAGAATACACTGGTACTGCTCTGGGAACACTGAAAGTCTATACAAAAAGAAATGCGTGGAAATCTACTACTATGAAAGTAGCATAGTAAAACCCAACATAGGTATCTAAATACTTTAGGGTAGATTTAGTTTTGTTTTTGAGACCATGCCTGGAAGATAAGAAAGTGCCTTCATACTGAAGAGGCCAGATTATATTTTTAAACCAAAATAACTGTTGAGGCTAGATAGTCTAACCTGCTGAGTGAATTTGGGGACAAATCATTTGAAGAACAGTTTTATTACCATAGGAAGAACAAAAGTTACTGAGTAATGATTCTTATTGCATTATTTTATTGTTCAACAAGGTTATACACAAACATAGTGTTAAAAATATATAATAAATCAGGTACCATGAAGAAATAATTGGCCTCACTTGTTTGAGTTGAGGTCATTCATACCATCATTTTACTAAATCCAGCAAATACTTTGTAGTTTATTTAATCATTATTCTGTTATTTACCTCTTTGAAACTCACTTCCCCTTTGGTTTTTGTGACAGTGCTCCTCCCTTTTTTCCTGACAATGGTGAGACAAAAGAGAAAATAACAAACTACCTAGCAGTAGTAGTGTTTGGGATGCAAATGCGGTCATTGTAAAGAGAATTCAGATTTATAAACTATTTTAAGCTATCACCACTGTGTTTTATAACTTAAAATCAATTTATGAAGATTGGATACCTTCTAAACATTTGCATGTTATAAATGTTTATTAAAGATAAATAAGGATAATGTCCTTTTGGGTTGTGTTGTGTTAAAGACACAGTTCCTTCTATTTATTGAAATCTTTTCCATTTTCTTCAGTAACCATCTCACATCCATATTTTTCTGAAGTCTTCTGTGATTACCACAGCTGAATTTCTACTCTTTTATTATAAGCTATCATCAATACCATATTGTCTTGCATGGTATTTAGTACCTAGTTCAGCATGCCAGATAAATTACTTGAAAGACAGTTGGGACATTGTGTTAAATAGACAACACATCTTTTTGTAAATAGATTCAGAAGTATCTCCTATTTTGTTGCATCCTCTTGAGGTCTTACAATTATTTCTTCACAGTTACAGCTATTTTTAAAAACTTTTTCACTAGGGGCTGGGGATTTAGCTCAGCAGCATAAGCGCCTACCTTGCAAGCGCACAGTCATGAGTTCAATCCCCAGTACCAAAAAGAAAAAGAAAAATAAAACTTCTTCACTAATCTCAGTAAGAGTTGATTTAAAATTAGTTCTATTTTATCAAAACTATGTGTATTTTAATGAAAATTACAGGAATTATTCTTTCGAGAAAAAGGTGAAAATTATTAAACCATTTATGCCAAAGGTTGTGTTTTAATTTTTACAAGAAATTCATATGTGTTACCCAGAAAAATTTAAAGAACAAGAATTTTAAAACATTTCATTATGTTTCTTTGTTATGGACATTCCAGAACTGGATCACTAGGCATTGAAGGATTAATATTTCTGATGTCATTTCTTAGAAAACAAGACTGACCATGTTTTAATTTAGTAAGAATTTTCATAACTTACTTTCAAAACATAAACATAACTTTGCCCTTAATAAATATACCACTGCTATTTTTTATTTTTCCCTACATCTTTCTTGGTGCCAGCTTTTTTAAAAAAAAGAAAAACCTCCTTAAACTGAAGTAAGAATAGATTAATTTAAAGCTTCTGAATAGTTTGATAAGTTTCTTTTAGAATTCATTATCTCTGTAATGTTCACTTAATGAAAAATGCTGATAAATCAATGCACTTATTATGCAAAATCAGACTTTAAAGGTGGCTTTTCTGTGTTGAACTAATGAAATGGAATGTCAGGTTATGAAATTTCTAAGTTGTATAAGGGTAATTAATCAAAAATCACTTTACTGGAGCTAAACGGAATGGATATACCTTGCAATACGAAGAGTAAATTTTTTTCTCCCTCTGCTCACTGGTGTATTAAACAAATTTATTTTATGTTCTCCCTGGCTTGGCTGCAGCACGCAGCTGTAATCTCTGGGGTTTTTTTCAAGTCTGACATCGATGCTCTAAATAAAGAATGAATACCAGCCTTGAATGAACATTTCAGACACTTCTTTTAAAAGGCTAATTATCAATACCTTTCTTATTAATATAAGGCCAGCTGCTCTTTCAGAAAAAAATTGCACGTTCAAAGTCAATCTTTTTAGAAGATTTATAAAGAATATAATTTCTTCTCTTTTCTCTGAATTTGGTAATTTTGAAATTTTTCAGTATTTACATAAATGTGGTCCTTGTGGATGTGGTGTGTATACTCAAAGCCTTTTGATAAAATTCCCTATTCATCCATCCTTCCTTTAGGCCTTTTCAATGCTGCTCTTTTAATGTAGTACATGGATGTCTCCAGGAATAATAAAATTCCCCATCCACCTCTTTAAAACACAGTACATTTTGTAATAGCTGTTAGTGTTAGAGTATCTGTTTCATTTGTAACTATGAAAACCATTATAAACACTTTTAACTTTAATAAAAATACATAGGAACTGTTTAGACCATTCCAAATAGTGGAGCACATCTACTATTACTAATTTTTTATGTATCTAGTATATATTTGTTATATGTAATAACATTTTTTTGTTGGCTATAGGATTTTGAGGATACTGGGTACTGACAGAACAGTGAATAGACAGCCATATTTTCTGAGTATACAAATAATGAAGCACAATGGATGTTATATTTGAAAACAGTGCACACTTTACTAACAGAGCAAACAGTGTAAGAAATTAGGAAAGGACTCTGTCTTAGTTACTTTTCACTCATCACTGAGACAAAATACCTGATACCCAAAGTTGGGAAAGGAAAGGTTTATTTCTTACAGTTTTTGGAGGTTTCAGTCCATACTCAGTTGGCGCCAAGGCAGGGTGGCATGGCGGGGCCACAGTTCATGGTGGCTGCAAACAGCAAGGCGGAAACCGGCAAGAGAGAGACACACCTTCTCCCTGCCATTACATCACATCCTGGCTCCACCCCCTAGGAGGGTGTAGCACTGACACCACCAATCCAAGCACTAGACAATGAACCAGTCACAAATGTACATTGCAAATACATGAGGCCTGGGGGCCACCTACATAAACCATGACATTCCACCCCTGGCCCCCAGGGACTCATGTACAACCTTTACACAAAAGACATTTAGTCCATTTCCAAGAGTTGCCAAAGTCCTAACATTTTCAGCATTGCTGAGAAGTCCAAGTCCCAAGTCTCCTCCAATATCTATGGCAAACTCTTAACTGTAACCCCCTGTACAACTGAAACTAAGTTAAACATTTCTGAAATGCAAAGGCACAAAATAAACATTACCATTGCAAAAGTTACAAACGGGGGAATATAAAGCATTAGAAACAGCAGGTCCAACATCCAGCAGGGCGAACATTAAGTCCTAGAGTTCCATGCTCAGCATTTGAAGCAATCTGGTTGCAAGCTCCAAAAGGCTTCGGTGATTCCACCCCCAGGACACTTCCAGAGATTTCAGCTCCTACAGCTTTTCTCTTAAACCTTCTCAGTTTTTGCAGCTTTCCTTTGATGATCCACATTCTTGGCTTTTCCAAACTTCTGGGGTCTCCATTGCACCTTTGGCTTCACACTTACATCTTTATATATTGCCCTCTCAGGGGCACACTGCTTGGCCTCCCAGACCCTTTGCAATTGAGGTGGAAGCCTTCTTACCCTCAGAATTTGTGCATTTTCCTTGCAACTAAAATCAGCACCATATGGATGCCGCCAAGGTCTGCTGCCAGCTGGAGCAGTAGCCAGGCTTTTCTCTCTTTTGGCTATAGGGGTCCAGTGCCTGTTTACCTGATTGTGAAGAAAAGCTTTTCTGTGTTGCCGCCATTCTGGAACCTCATGTGGCTGCCACCATTCTGGAACCTCATGTGGCGTCCGGTGCCATTCTGGAGCATGGTGCTCTGAAGCTTTCTCATCTGAGAAAATTCTTTAACTTTTGCAGGTTGGAGGCTGCAAAGGGTGGAGAACCGCTGCTCCCTGGGATGCCCAGTGGCCATCTTTCTTATCTCTGTTTCTTCTCAGATATCAAAGTCTCAACACTATTTTTACAATCCACAGCTTTACTGGAGTTTTCCTTCTGGCCAAACTCAGTGTTTTAAATTACCCTGCTGGGCTCTTTGCTCTTGATTTGCAACATAGATCTGGCTAAAAACCCCCAACAATAGCCATGCCACAGCGTCAACATTTGACTGCCTTGAAGTTTCCTTTGCCAGATTAATCAGTCCATTACCCTTAATCTCAGTCTCAGGCAGTCTCTGGGCATGAGCAAAATGCAGACAAACTTTCTGCCAAGCCATAACACACATCATAGGGAGTCCAACAACCAATGCAGTCCTCCTTCCCAGCAGAAACCTCCCAAGCCTGGTCTTTACCATCAGGCTTTCTATCAGCCTTCTGGTATCCTGAGCTCTGACCAGAATCTCCTCTACAGAACAGCTGCAGCTGCTCCAGGTCTATGTATCCAGGTGACATGTCTGAACCTTTCCAAACTCTGCTCACAAGCCATTTCCAAAGCCTCTTGAACAACATGGTCAGGTATAGTCACAGCAATGACCCCACCTCCTTATCAAATTCTGTCTTAGTTACTTTTCACTCGTCGCTGAGACAAAATACCTGATGCCCAAAGTTAGGAAAGGAAAGGTTTACTTCTTACACTTTTTGGAGGTTTCAGTCCATACTCAGTTGGCTCCAAGGCAGGGTGGCGTGGCGGGGCCGCAGTTCATGGTGGCTGCAAACAGCAAGGTGGAAACCTGCAAGAGAGAGACACACCTTCTTCCTGCCATTACATCACATCCTGGCTCCACCCCCTAGGAGGGTGTAGCACTGACACCACCAATCCAAGCACTAGACAATGAACCAGTCACAAATGTACAATGCAAATACATGAGGCCTGGGGGCCACCTACGTAAACCGTGAGACTCCAACGCAAAATAAGGTTAAAGATTTGAGGTGTGCCCAGATAGACAAATGGTGGGGTGAGGTAGAGAATCTCACAGGCAAAAGAAGCAGGTATGTGAATATCTGAAAATGCTTGGTCCAAACCATGTAAGAAATAAAATGGCCAGAAATAAAGCACAAAAGGAAGCAGGAGCAAATCATGAGAGGGTCTTCAGAACTGTATTAAACAGTTAGCATTTTATTCCATGGCAATAAAATTGAAGTAATGTATTGGTGTTTTGGAAAGCTAACTGGTAACTGCAGAATGGTAAATGAATTAGAAGTCTACATGGAAGTTAAGGGCTGTTAGGCTGCTAGGATAAGTGACAGATGATAGGGTAGTTAGGGTGCAACAGGAGGCAGATAAAATCCAGGAGACTTAGAATAACAGATGTGGTCATTGGAGAAGAAAGAGCCAGGGATGCGTTTTAGGGTCCTGGCTTACCAGCCCAGGAAATACTAGCAGAAAAGCAAGTTTGGGAGGAAGAGTGATGCAGTTTGGGACATAAGGGAGAGTGAAGACCACTGATGTGATTAGAGAGAGGAATTAACTTTATTTGTGGCAGGAAAGAGAAAAGGGTATGTGGGAACAGTTGAATTTGAAGACACGGTATTCCAAAACTAAGATACTGGTGTCTGTTTCATCTTTGAGGTAGATGACAGCATTGTTCAGGGTGACTGGCAAACAACAGATGTCTGTAGTTTTAAGAAATGGTCAGCCAGGTATTTAGCTCAGCAGCACAAGTGCTTCTCTGGCAAGCATGAGGTCTTGAGTTTGAAGCCCAGTACAGGAAAAAAAAAAAATGGTCATTGCAAAAAAGAACGCTTCTTAAGGAAATGATCAGACAATAATGAAGCAATTGCTGAGAATGGTAGCCATGAATTTATAGTGGCTCAGATATGCAATATGTAATTTATTTTATTCCAGCAGCTCAAAGACAATTGCCAGAGGGAGTTAAATTCATTGAATTAGGGATTTTGAGGGGATGGAAGTTCTAGGGACACTTAATATCATAATCCTGCAATGAAATTCCCGTGTCAAATTTCTTCTCATTTGATACAATGTTAGTTTCATCTTCTTTTCTCATTAAGTAATCCATAGGTTTTCTGGATTATAAATAAGTCTTCCTATCTTTGTAAAATTTCATTCCTCCTCCTCTAAATTCAATTTCATCTTGGTATTGTTTCTACTTAGATTATTATGTAGTCTCTCCCACTTCCTGTATTTGTCTTACTCCCATTTTAAAATGCTTAGCTATCTTTGATGCATTTATCTTTAAGGGGTAGAAATCTTGCTTATATTCTGTCAAATATTCTGTCAAAGATACTTCCACCAGAAAGGTTTTGTAGACTTTTACCAAGTACTAGGCATGGTGGTGCACACCTGTAATCCTAGCACTCAGGAGGCTGAGGCAGGAGGATTGTTGCAAGTTTGAGACCAGCATGGGCTACAAAAGAGCTCAGGGCCAGCCTGAACTGCATACTGAGACTCTGTCTCAAAAAGCCACAAACAAACAAGGTTATATAATTTAAAACAAAGGAGGGCTCTTTGTGACTTACTGTTGGTTTCTTTTGTGTATGTAGCCCATGTGCCTAATTATTCTTGGAGATTGGAATCCTTTTTCTTTCGAAGACAGCACTCAATTTAAATAGTAAATATTTATTCTATTAATTTTGGCTTTTAGAGCATATTTAAATGAGGCAAATTTTTTAGGTTCTTAGATTAATTTTTCCATAGCTCTTTGGCAATAAATTTTACCCTTAGCAACCCTTTTCAGAAATGTCTGGCATACTGTCTCAGCAAAAGAATAGGGATCACTTAATGAGAACTGCTTACCGTTTTTAATAATAACTCGAACCTATTTACCGAATACTAGGCTTTTCATCTTGATATCAAAAAAGACCGACCCATTTATTTTGTTTGGTTGTTCAACATTTTTTGTGTGAAAAATTCCTACAGGAAAAGTACATACCAAACATTTTCAGTTTAACAATCTGTATACTCACCATCCAGGCCAAGAGATAGAATATCACCGCCAGAAGCCTGTCTTCTGCCACCTTCTAAATGCCACCCTTTCTCTCATTCTAACCTCAGGTTCACATTATAGTTATGTAGACTTCTGCTTAAGCGTGTGTTTCTCAGTAACATTGTTTAATTTTGCCTATAATTTGGACTGCAAGTAGTAAATGTTTCATATATATTTTTTGTATCTGACAACATTTTGCGAGATCACGTGTCATTCTTACATGTTGCCACAGTGTGCATTCTATAGTTGATAGATATTTTGTTAGTTGTTAAACACTTTTATAAATGATACTACTGTGAGCATTTTACATATGTTTCTTGTTCATGTGCAGTCATTTATGGTAAGCATATACTAAGAAGCAGAATAACTAATTTAATAGGATATGCATATCTCCAGTCTAATTACACCACAATCTTTTCCCCCAAAAAAGTATGCCATTTTATACTCCATCAGCTTTCTGAGAATTCCCATTGCCTTGGGATTATTTTATTTAACTTTAAACATAAAGTATGCTTTATGCTTGTAAGGGTGTAGTAGTATCTCATTTTAGTTTAAATTATCTTTTCCCAGACTAACAAACATCTTTTTATGTGTTTATTAGATGTATCTTCTCTTTGTGGCTTATTTTGTCTTTGAAAAGAAGTTACTAATTTTAGTGTAATGCATTGCATTGGTCTTTTTCTGGTTAGTGATTAGGTTATCAAAAGTATTTCGTATGCTTAGGTTATAATTGATTTTCCTGTATTGTCTTCTAGAGACTTTATTGTTTTATCTTTTACATTTAGATTATAATTCATCTGGAATTGATTTTTGTGTATGGTGTGAACAGTTAAATTTCATATTGTTTTCATCTGTCAGACCAGCACCATTATATTGAAAATGTTTTCCTTCCTGTTTTACAGTGTAAATTGTAAACATATACTTAATGATAAAAATACATACATGTACACACATTGATATACAACTGTTAATATAGACTGTATGATGATGAAAGTATAGATAACATGCAACACATTATTCTATGGCTTTCTTGGTGTACCCTTACACAAATACCAGTTTTTAAATTATTATAACCTTAAAGTACGTGTTGATATCCAAACAGCAAACCTGTCCACCTTGTTGTTTTTAAGATTATCTTTATTCTTACACATTTGCTTTTCTATCTAAATTTTACAATCAGATGTGCATTTAAGAGAGATTGAGACATTCAGAGATTGGACATTCAGAAACAGCAGTAGCTAGACCGACTGCAGTAAGTGAAAGCCTTAATTTGTGCCACTTTGGCCACTGTTCACGCACCCTTGTGTTCTTGTTTCTACCCTTAACGTAGTAGCACTACTGCAATGGAGCATTTAACTTTTATGCCAAAGATGGAAGTTTTTGCAAAAACTTGTGCATGTTACCTGGGAAAATTCAAAGAACAAGAATTTGAAGAGAAAAAAAACTTAATATATCCTGTTGTTATGGGTATTCCAAAAGTAGAACCCTAGGCATAAAAGGATTTAAATGTCTCTAAAACTCTGCTGCTAATGAGCATATTTTTGGCAGCTGCCCCAAATTTCTTAAACTCACTTATTCTAGTAGTTGCTTTATAGATTCCTCAGAAGTCTTAATAAAAGCAGGCTTGGTGATACGCACCTGTAACCCCAGTCTCAGGCTGGGGCAGGAAGACTGTGAGGCCAGCTGGACTGTGCAGTGAGTTAGGACCTGCTTGCACTACATTGTGAGAACTATCTCAAAAAAATGTAAATTACTGTGTCATCTCTAAATAGTGTGCTTTCATTCTGATCTGAATGTCTTTTATTTTTGTTCTGTTATTATGTTAGATAAGACTTTTCAGTGCAATGCTGAATAGGAGTGATCCCGTTTATCTCATTTTTAGTGGGAAAGTAAGCTGTTACTTATAACCATTAAGTATGATGTCAGCTATATAGTTGTTATAGATGCCCTTTATCAGACTGAGGAAGTTTTCTTCAGTCCAAATTTACTGAAAAGTTTTTATCTTAATTTGGAATTGAATTTTGTCAGATTCATTTTATGTACCTGTTAAACTGTAACAGCATTTTTCTTTATTACTTTGATGGATTTTTGAAGTATTCAGTTAACCTTGCATTTTATAAGCCATCACTGGTTCTGACCCTTTTTATATATTATTGGATTTGATCTGTTGGTATTTTGCATTTGTTCAGGAAAAATAATACTTTTCTTTCTTTGTTTTTTAATTTTAACATCTGTCTGCTTTTCCTATCATTGTTATGCTGGCCTTAACAAAAGTGTCACCAGCTCTGTTTTCTAAGAATTTGTGTAAGATTAGTATTCATCTCTTTTTAAGTGTTCGATAAAATTAACCAACAAATCCATCTGGGAGTACAGTTTTCTTTCAGGGGTGTCTTTTTATAAGACATTTAACTTAGAAAGAGAGTCTGCCAAGAAAATGTATACACACTTCTGGAAAAGAAAAATAGTTGATTTTTTTTCAACAGATGGAGCTACACTCATATGTGGGACCTTAGAGGATGTCATATATCACAGAAAACCCTATTGGCCCCTAGAGAAGAGATTTAAAATGTATGTGCAGCATTCTCAATAACCAAGGTCACCCAAGCAGCAGTTCACCATACTAATGAATGTCTGGAAGCTAATGGCCACCACTCTGAGCACCTCTTGTAATTGTAAAGGCCGAAGATTATTAATCTTGTGTCTCAATAAATTTAGTATTAAAATATTTATAGAAGTTTTTCTTGAAGTATGTACATTTTTCAGCAGACTATATATTGATATGTGTTAGTTTATTTAAATTTTCAATTGTATCCATCTAAATTATTGAACTTATTGGCATAAAGTTTTTTATATGTACTTACTATCCTTTTAATGTCTATAGAACTGTGGTGATATGAGTTTTGTTTCTGGTTCTTGAAATGCAGAGGGCTTCTTGAATCAGTGGCTTGATATCTTACATCAGTTTTGAAACATTCCCAGTCGTTATCTCTTAAATTTTGTTCCCTGTGTCTCAGTTACTATCTCATTGTTAAGGCACAATACCCAAGACCCACAGCTCTTTAAGGAGGAAAAGATTATTTTGGCTCACAGTTTGTAGAGGTTTCAGTCAATAGTTGGCTCCCTGCAAGGCAGGGTGGCATGGCAGAGGAGAAACAACTCATGGTATGACAGAAGAGTGCAGAGAGAAGAATGAAGAGAGGAAGGAAATAGATCCTTCCAGTCCACACCCCTCAATTACATCTCAAAAGTCCCACCTATGAGTACATTAGGCTTTGAGGGGGATCATCCAGGTATAAACCATAACATTAGGTCCCTGACCTCCAAAAGGGACCCTATGCTCATGGCTTTACCCAAAATACATTTAGTCCATCTCTAAGAATTGCCAATGTTCTAACAGTTTCAACATTGCTAAAAAGTCCAAATCTAAAGCCTCCTTTGAGATTTAAGGCCAACCCTTAGTTGTAAATCCATGAGCCAATGAAAAATTAAGTACTTCAAACATAAAATGCCACAGGATAAGCATTTCTATTCCAAAAGACAGGAACAGGGGCAGGGGGTGGCAAGAGAATGAGACCAAAGCAACATATAAACTATCAAGGCAAACATTAAATCCCACAGTTCGGTGTCCAGCAGCCAGGACAATCTGGTGAGACGTGAACCCCAAAGAACTCGGGCAGTCCTGCCCCTGCAGCTTCACTGGGGTTGTAGCCCTCATGGCTTCTCTCTTAGACTACCTTTGCTCATTCCTTGCAACTTCCCTCAAATATTCCACATTTCTGGCCCCTCAAACATCCTGGAGTCTCTCTTGACTGCACTTTCGGCTGCACACTCAGAGCTTCGTGCACTGCCCTCTTAGGGACACACTGCCTGGCCTCCCTCTGAAACGTAAGTGGAAATCTAACCCAGCTCTTGCTTTCTACATGTGCCTTAAAGCAGTATCGTAAATGATGCCAAGGTTCTGACCTAAGCTGCAGGAGCTGAGACCTTTAGCAGCTTGCTGGTGGTTTCAGAGCCTCTGCCTGACTGGCTAGCTGAGCATGAACTGAATTCCAAGGAATCAATTCCCCATTCGCCAGGCTGCTACCATTCTGGCTCATGGTCCCCTGGGGCTTTCTTCTCAAAGCAAAGTCTCTTACCTTTGCCACTCTGAGCTTTGGAAGGGTGGGGTCCTGCTGGTTCCTATGATACCCTCAGGAAATCTTTTTTTCTTTTTCAATCATTTTCCAAAGTACTTGGCCTCTATTTAATGCTAATCTTCTCACCAACCAAATTCTCCTCTGCTCCATCTTTGCAGGGTCCAGCTTTACCAGAGCTTCATTTCTGGCCAAATTCAAAACCTTTTAAATCATTCTGCTGGGCTGATTGATTTGCAATATAGAACTGGCTAAAAATCCCAACCATACCCAAGCCATGGCCTGAATGTTTGGCTGCCTTAAAGTTTACTCTGTGAAATTATTCCACTGCCCTCAGTTTCCTGCAGAGCTTTTGAATGTGAGCAAAATGAAGACACGTTGTATGTCAGAGCATCGCATACTGGCCTGGAGACCAGCTGACAAAGGATTCCTTCTTCCCAACTGGAACTTTCTGAGTCTGGTCTTTTCTGTATCACTGTCAACCTTCTAGTCTTCTGAGCACTGACCAACATATCCCATCAAGCTCTGCTCATAGCACTCCAGGGCTACTTCTCCAGTCTGCATCTCCACAGCTTTCCAAAATGCTCCTGGAAGCCAGTTCCAAAATCTCTGAACCACATAGCACACAGCAACAATTCCTGGTACAGTGGTACCTCAGTTAAAGAACTTGATTATTTCCACAATTCTGGTCACAAACCAAATTGGATGAGAACTGAATCAAATTTCCCCCTAAAGTCAACATTGAACCTAACCACTGAATGTGATTAGGTTCTCATCCAATTCAATTTGCAACCAGAATCATGGAAAGAATTAAGTTCATGAACTAAGGTACCACTATATCAGAATCTGTCTCAGTTGCTTTCTCGCTGAGATACAACATCTGACACCCACAGCTCTAAGAAGGAAAGGTTTATTTTGGCTTACCATTTGTGGACGTTTCATTTTGTAGTTGCTGGCTCCAAAGCAGGGGCAGCATGGAAGACAAGCATGACAAGGAAACAACTCATGGCCTGGCGATAGGAAGCAGAAGGAGCTGGATAGGGAGGAGAGAAAAAACAGACCAGTGATGGGGAACCTTTAGAACTTCAGGACACGAACAGCCCACTGTGGCACACATACCATAGGTTCACCACCACTGAGACAGACCCTTCCAGACCCTGCCCTCATGCTCCATTGCTGGGCTAAGTATCACACCTCTATAATCCAAGCACCTTTCAAAAGCCACACTGTTGAACCTATGAGGTTTGGGGGCAGCATCCAAATATAAACCGTAACACCCTACTTTCTTTTCCTTTCTGAATTCCAGTTGCTACACTGTTATACTTTTTCCTTGCCTCTCTTTGTCTCTTTACAAATTGTGCTGCTATAAACATGACTATGCATATATCCTTTAAAATTTTCTGGTTTTGTTATGTATTTATCATTTCTAGAATTTCCAAGTTTTAAAGTTTTTAGTTCTCAGTCAAAAATTTCCATCTTGCTTTTTATCTCTTTGAACATAGTAAGGATAGCTATTTTGTAGTTTGTGTCTGGTAATTCCAACATCTTGGCTCCTCCTCAGTAAGGTTGACTCATAGCCCTTGCAAAGTCTACTTCTGATGCAACCTTACTTTCATAGTGACAGCCCTTCAGGGTCACAGCCTAAAGTAAGGAAGTTCACCTGGGTTTTCCCCCAAGGCCAGTCTCTTTCTCCAGTTCCTATCTTCCTTTTACCACTAAGTTCCCAGAACTTCTTATACAATAGCTTCCTTAGGAATCAAACTCATCCAGGAGAAAAGTTAATTTAAATACCGAGCTATCAAACAACTGCAAATCTTAGCCTTAACTATTTTGCTAGTTCTCGGGTAGCTCTGAGCATCTATTTTTAATATTTTGTTATTGCCCTTGGTGAGAGGGTAAACACAAATTTCTTATTCCACTATTACCAAAGCAATTGGCTAGCCCAGTTAGCAAAAAGGAAATTAGTGTGAAGCTCATATTTTTTACTCGTAGAAAGTAAAAGTTAATAGCAAAACATTTCTCCATTTTGAACACGAGTTACATAAATGCGTTTCCAAATTTTAATCAAGTTCTTTAAGCTCACAATTAAACTGTTTGTTGCATGCAGCTGTGTTTACTGACATATCAAAACAAAAGCAAAAGAGAACTGAACAAGCTATTTTTAACTAACAAAAGGAAGTGTTCAAAAGCATAGATACAAAGGCTCACATAAGTGGAGACAATGCATCCTTGCAATATTTTGAAGACTAAGGAAAAGTAAGTGATAGATTTGTCAAATGGCTCCCAATTTGCTCCCAAGGGATGTTATTTGGAGTTGCACAATTTATGGAAACCTTGCCATAAGTCAAAATTCACTTAGTGGTGATATGGGGGAATGAAACTCCCAACCTATTATGTCCAGTATGAGTTCATGTTCTCTGAAATTGATGAATTTTAGGAACAACAGAGATTATGAACAGAGTATGTTTATTGAGAGAAACAAGCTTCTGTCTTAGAGACAGAAGGGGTCCCGAGTGGGTTGCCTAGGACTCTGTTTCTAGGGACTTTTATAGAGTAAAATCGTGGGGTGAGACGGTTCAAGCTGGGGAAAACTGGGCACTCATAAAGCAGAAGGGCAGAAGGTGGGACAGAACTATAGTTATCCAATAAGATTAACCGTTCAGGTAAAAGTGACTAAATTGGGGACGAATGGGGAAGCGAGTCATGTAGAAAGCCGGGCATTCTTAGAAAGCAGTGACTCTTCCCATAGGGGGCTGGGATGGTGACTCCTGGCTTCCTCAGGGTGATAGGGAACTATTTAGAATATCAGTTCTTAGGAATGGGTGCATTTGTTTGATCTTTTGTCTTGACGCCTGTCCCACAGCGGGAGGGGACTGTCTCCCCCTCATTTGCAAGGTATCTCGGCTTCTGCACTCCTTGGAGGACCCAGCCCTGTCTCACTGCCTGTAGTATTTCTAACTAACTCAGCTGCCTGTGACAGTGGCACTTCACTTTGGAGCGCTCTTCCCGACAGGAGAGCAGATGTGTTTGAAATATTTTTTTTATTTTGAAATATTTTACACATCAATGACATATTAATACTTTAATACTGCGGAATCTTTGTTGATTATAAATGATACCCTAACAGTTCTCTCTGGTAATACTTTTACAGGGTAATAACTTTGCCTTTCTCATTTTGTACTCTTATTTCTTGTTACAAGATATGTTTGTTAAATCAGGATATTAGCTTTCTAGAATCCTTGAAAAATAAAGCATTGCGAATAAATCTCCTTTTCAGCTAACTAACAGTTAAACTGTTATGTACTATAAAGGAAGTGTTGCTACCATTACTACCATCAGCCCTCTCCAACCACTGTTTTTTTGTGGGTTTTGTTTGTTTGTTTGGTTTTGTTTTTGTTGGTGGTGTTCTGGATACCCACAATCAAACTCACATGCTTGCCAGGCAGGCGCTGTGCCACTGACCTAGACCCCCAGCAGCCCGGTTGTTTCTGTGGTAGACATTCTCTTAAGTAGTTTGCATTGTTTCTCTCCTTTAATCCTTCTAATAGTAAGAAGAGATAGGCAATGATGTCTCCATTTTGCTGAGGACGGAGTTGAGGTTCAGTCTTACGGCTTAAACCACGTCTCACACATTATGCAGTAGAAGGCCTGAGTGAAGACTAAATGTGAAGCATTCTCCAGCTCTATAATTTGTGTCCAGAATGATTGTTATTATACAAAGCTTCCATGAATTTCTCTGCCTTTTAAAAAAGAGTAGTCTGGTCATCATTTCCATTTGTAAAATGATACACATATAGTGCTGTTTAGAATTTAATATAATTATCTGATAATATTATTGTCTCCTATTAGACTGTGAGAATTGTGTAAATTATATCTTGTTCATTGTTTTGTCTTCTGACCTTAGAGTAAGACCATAGTTTATAAAAACCTTTGCTAAATGACTGTTAAAATAATGAACAAAATACATGAATTACTGTCATCATCAGAATTGGCTACTGTGAAGCACTAAATATATAGGAGCAGAAACAGGCATGGGTTGTTATTTGTGGAGCCAATAAGGTGGTATTTCTAGTCCTTATACTCTCCATACTTTCTTTGAGGAAAATTCCAGATGTCATTCCAGATGCCTCTTTTAGGAACATTACTATGGTGAATTTTCTGGCTTAGAATTATTTTTTGCTGTTCTATTTACAGTATATTGTCTTGTCAGCATGATTTTTGCTTCATTAATACAGTGAGTAGCAGATACTTCTGGTAAACTTCCACTCTTTGGTTCACTTGCATTGTAGTTCATGAAAGGAGGAGGAATATCCTATTACTCACCCAGTGGTTATCAAACCTGGCTGATCATCGGGACCACCTGTGGAACTTCTGGAAACTTCCCAACCAGTATCATCTCGTCAAATAGTTTTTCTTTTCCTGTCCTCGAGCATCTTCTGGGATTCCAGTTACCTATATACTGATACCACGTCGCAGCTCTCAGCTGCTGTGTTCTGGGCCCTCTCATTTGCCACCACACACGCTCCTGTTTTCTTTGTGTTTCATACTTGCCAGTTGCTGGTGCTCTTCGAAGGTCATGGATTCTTTCTTGAGCTGTGTCAAGTCTACTGATGTGACTTTTTGTTTCTAGCATTTCTGTTTTCATTCTTACAGTTTTCCTCTCTGCTGGAATTTCCCTTCTGTTTTTGTGTGTTGTCCATCTTTTCCCCTAGAGCATTTAATGTTTTAAAATTCCCTGTCTAGGGGCTGGGGATTTGGCTTAGTGGTATAAGTGCCTACCTGACAGATGTGAGGTTGTGAGTCTGAACCCCAGTACCAATCAATCAGTCAATAAATAAAATAAAATAAAATTCCCTAATAATTGCAAAGAAAATCTTTGCAATTCTGATGATTGTGAAATATTTCTTATCACTTTTCCATGTTTACTGTCCATTTAGGTGTTCATGTCTATTGTCTGTTAATAACTTTTGCCCATTTTAATAGACTATTTCTTTTTCTTAATGATTTATA
This sequence comes from Dolichotis patagonum, assembly GCA_004027295.1. Lineage (NCBI taxonomy): Eukaryota > Metazoa > Chordata > Mammalia > Rodentia > Caviidae > Dolichotis > Dolichotis patagonum. Next base: position 49,460 of record PVJX010006774.1, read on the forward strand.
TTAACAAAATAAAATGATCTGTGAATATTATATAACCTCAGAGATCATAAAAATATTTTCAACTCATTTGTTTTGAAATCTTTAAAAATGAGCTTTCCACATGACATCCCTAACCCTCTAGGATTTATTTTTATTTAGAGTATGAAGTAAGGAATTTAATATTACTTTTTGATTCATAAAAACTATTATACAGTCCTTCCTGTCCCCACTGAATTCTAATGCTACCTCTCAGAGCACATTCCCATGTGTGAATGTGTTGCTGTTACACTGTTCTACCTCTGTTGCAATAGTACTTTTTCTAAGCACTATAGATTTCTAAGTCTTGATTACTGGTAAACCAAATTCTTTTTGTATTTTTTTATCAAAATAATCTTGGCTGTCTCTTATTCTTCTCTTATTCTTGGTCTCTTATTCTTCTAAATGAATTTTAAGATGAATTTACCAAATACCATGAGTATTTTTTGAGAAAGCCTGCTGCTTTCTCTCAACGCTCAACCTAGCTTGGAGTTAGAAAGTGTCAGGGCAAGGAAACAGCCCCCACACCTACCCTTACCCATACCCCTAACCTCACAGGGCTGGAAACATAGGTGTGATCTTTAAAAATTACCATGAATGCCAGTGTCCAGTGCCAACCAACAGAAAGGCAGGCTTGTTAAAAAAAGGCATTAGAGTGTGTCCCCATTTGTGTTATTCACTAGATGTGGCGCCATGCAACTTCTGGCTCTTCCCCAAGGTCAAAACGACTACGAAATGTAAATGTTTAAAATTGACTCGGGTTATTGAGGCTACTACCGTAGTGCAACTAAAGACACTCACGGAAGAGGACTCCACAGCCACTTTGAAAAGTGTCAAGAATGATGGGACGTGTCTGAAGCAGGAAATATTTTGAGGGGATTAATGATAATATGTCTTTTACTATAATAATTTTTTAAATCTACCCTTGTTATCATACCATAGATGTAGATAGATAGAAGATTTTACTTTTGATAGACTCCATTCCTTTTCCAGAATGAATTTGCTGTCTCACTCCCAAGAGCATGTTTGTCGTATTCAATCCTACGCTTCCCTTCTTTACTTCAAATACTTGTCTTGTGTCCTGGACGCCCTGGTACAGCCCCACGGCACCCCATAGTATAGTCTAATGCTTCAGTTTATCCCATCAACAAACTCATCAGTCCTCTTCCTTATCACCAGGACTTTGTTATATACTACAAGTAAGCTAACAAACTAACCATGGAAAAGGTTTTGTCATTAATAATTTATTTTATTACCTATTTGATGTTTAACAGGAAATACTAAAGACAAGAAAGCCAAAAGAATCATAGTAACAGTTGCTTTTTTCCATTCAAAAAAGTTTTGGGCCAAGGTTTTCCTGAAGGCGCCTCAGATCACACCCAGGTGTCATCTGTTTTGTGATTTTAATACGGGGAAAGATCCCATGAGTGACATCTCAAGTGCAGCTTTAGAGAAAGGAGTATCATGTTTAATTCAATTGTGGTGGTCAGTGGAATCCTATTGTTGCATGTTTTGTGACCCTCGAAGAATCCCTTGTTCTTCTTTGGTAAAATTCACATTATTTTGGTTAAGACCTTTTGAGATCTTTGGGTGAACCACTACAGGTAGTCCATTATTTAATATGAGAGCCAGTCTTCCTAGAAATAGAAGAAAAGAATTAGATGACATAGAATAAAGTGTGAAACCAAACCATCCCTAAAATGGCTTAAAGTTAAGACTTCATCAGTTTCTTGATTGAAGGAATACATAGGTATATAAATTTAATATATCCCATCATGAATTACCTTTTAGACATATTTTATGTCCTTCTATAATCTGTCAACAAGATATATCTGATTTCCAACATCAATATTTGTTTAACCTTATATTTTCAGTAGGAAATAATTTGTCTTCTCAGAAAACACAGTCTCAGCATTCTTCCAAAATGCTCATTTTAATACCTAAAAATAATGCTATCAATTTTTTTCTATCACTAGCAGTGCCAGATGTCTTAAAATACTATGAGGCTTTAATTCAGTGTTTGTCAGCTAAACTGAAAGGCTCACTATGTTTCTTTATTGGAATCCTGCTGACCTCCATGAAAATATAAAGTGTTTAAAACAAGGAATAAATTTTCCTGTTACAGTATTTAAAAAAAAAAAAGCCTATCTAGCTAAGTTGCCAAAACAAAAGAAGACAGAATAACTAAATGAAGATACTTCTAAATAAAATATTCTCAGCTTCCCAATTTAAATGCTGAAGATTACCTTTACTCTTCAAAAGATCAACAAACATAAATTAACATTTATGTGACAGGCTTTTCATGTAAAGAAAAAGCATTTAGCATAAATATTCAACAAATATTTGTGTAGCTGGGTGGTGCAATAATAAAGCAGCTCAAAGACCCATTTATTCAGTATCTATTCAGATGTTACCTAAGTCTTCAATGGTACTAGTTTTCTCTAAACCCTGAGATATTGCAGATTCGCTTTTTATTGAGATGGTATGTTGAGATGGGCTTTGTATCTCCTTTAGCAGAACTAATGTTTACATGTTGCCTCCCCAAAATCTTACTTTGAAGCAAATAACCACTATTTTTTTTTAAAAAAAGATGATGACATGAATGTGGAATGTATTTCATATGTAGTGTCTTATAATGACCTGTCTCTATTTTTTGGTGCTTGTGTGCAGCAGAAGAAAGAGGTGTTGGCTGAGTTTAGGGGAAACTGAGCAGTATGGTAATAAAGGGATATAAAAATGAAGTGTATGTTGTCCTGGTGGGCAGTGGAAATTTCAACATATGACTGAATGAACCCTAACATTTCTGCCCGTTATGTGTGACTTCACTGTTACAGTTCCTTGTCACATGTGGACCTGGAGTATCAGAAACTGCATGGTAGAAGAGTAGAAATAGTTACTAAAAAATGCTTTTTTAGGATCACTATTTAAATAATTTCCAAAGCTGTCTAATTTGAAGTGTTTCAATTATTAAGTAACAGGGCTGGGGATTTAGCTCAGTGGCTTAAGCGCCTGCCTGGCAAGCGTGAGGTCGTGAGTTCAATCCCTGGTACCAAAAAAAAAAAAAAAAAAAATTATTAAGTAACACAGTGGTACCTCAGTTCATGAACTTAATTCCACAATTCTAGTCGCAGAAGTCATCCCAATTCAGTTGCAATCAGTACTGTGGAATGAATTCTGCAACCAGGATTGTGGAAAGAATTAAGTTCATGAACTGAGGCGCCACTGTAATATGCATATGGCACCTAACTGTACAGTTCACGGGTATTGTGAACCATACCTACACTTCATCTTCCCAACCACCGATAGGGTCCCCACACATAGAATGTCTTGAGGTCCCCTGTGTTGTAATTGATAGAGTTAGTATTTGAACCCAAGTGACCTGGCTGCAGTGGCCACGCTCCTCACCACTGAACCACACTGCTTTAGATATACTATTTTCAATGTTGTGTACATGGAGAGAGTTAAGCAGTAAGTGTTCTAAGCCCTGCTAAACCCAGCTGGACTGGAAATGATGCCTATTGTATGTGCATTGTTGGACTCTTGGCTCTAGACTGAGTGTATAGATCAGTTGATCTGGTTGCTTTCAATGTAAGAGAGGTGGAGAATTGTCTCTAGAAGAGCAGGATCTCTAGTAAAATTTTGAAGAGATGATGCGGTTTTCTCCCTTCTTGCACAAGACATGAATATTACATAGTCCAAATAACAAAGGACCCACTAATGGGCCACAGAAAATCCTACCAAAACAGACCATCAGGAAATACAGGAAAAAAAGTGCTGTGTTCTTATCTTTTAAAATAACTGAACAATGGTTAGCAGGCAACTTTACTCTTCACACAAGTTTAGGCCTTACGTCCCATCAGTAAATAATAGTGTACATTTGAGCAAGAAAAGCTTTGAAATTTAGTGGTCCAAATGGCAGAATTAACCTCAGTCCAATAATTTAAATACAAGGTGAGCAAAAATTGCATATTTTCTCATTAAATTTTATAAAATAATATAACAAGAAATACAAAAATGACAATTTTATCAAATTTATTCAGTACAAGAGTCAACTGGTTGAAATGATACCTGCCTGAGCAATGCTCAGAATAGTCAATAGGTAAACAGATGCACTGCCCGAGTGACACTGGGGGTAAACTGACTACCAGCTTGTTTTCAAAACCCATTAATTTCACTCTTATGCATGCATATTTGAGGCTTTATTTCTTCCCAAGTCTCCTTTTAAAATGTAATTATCCCTTGGAGAATGCACAGCTCTTGCCTCTATCAGCCCACACCTGATACTGTTGATCGCATTAGCAGGGGTCAGATGACAGGTGGCCCAGTGGGAGAATGGCCCACAGAATCAGGCAGAAGGGCAAAGACAGAAAAGCTGCGGAGAAGGGTCATGGATACACTATTACCTCATAGATTTTCCCATGCCTACTTGACTCCGAAATTTGATGAGTACAGTATTCAACCTAGAAAAAAATAAGGCTTTTGAAAGGCCTTTACAAAGAATGTCTTGTGTAGAATGATCCCACCATCTTCTGATCACTTGAGTTTAAAATCTTGACTCCGAAGCATAGAGTTGTTCACTCCTTCCTTTCCTTTCCTTGACCCGAGTCAGTTGTCAAACAATAGCACCACATTTTCTCTTTTGCATAGTTTTTTATATTTACCCCTTCCTTTGAATTTCAACTTTTCAGATTATAGCTTACACCCTTGTCACTTGCCTAAATTACTATGTGAACCATTGCTTAGGGTAACCATGGATCATAAACTCCTCTACAATGTTTAACTGCCAAGGGCCACTTTCTAGTGAGAGACACTTTCATGAATGCAGTCAAGAACTCAAGGAAGCTGGCGACAGAGGGCCACTAAGACTTGAAATCCACTCTCAGGGGCAGAAAAGAAAGGTACCACTGAACAAAGATCTCAGAAATAGGACTACAAGGGTTTCAGGGTTCCAGATCCTCTGCCGGGATCTGGTCATTGTTTCTTCATGCTTTTTTTTTCTTTTAATAGTTATCTGTAGGAAAATGGATGCCTCTTGAGACCATAGCGTTGAGTGAAATAAATCAGACACAGCTTAAATATCACATGTTTTCTCTTACACGTGAAGCCAAAAATATAAAGAGCCAAGTAAAAGATATATAACAGGAAGTAAGGAGGTAGAGCTTTTTCGAATGAGAAGGGGATCAAGAGATGAAGGGAGGTAAGGAGATGAGAAAAGGATTGTGATGTACAAATTCCACACAAAGAATGTAATCATTATGTATTGTAAAAAATCCTATTAAAAAGTAAAACCTGAAAAAAATTTTAAAAAGTTAAGAAGGTCCTACATGCTTAGTTGCAAAGAAAAGAAAAAAGAGGATGCAAATTTTTAAGCAATGTCTACAAGGATGCCATCTGGATTAATCTATGTGCATCATATTTGCTTGTATGTGCGTGAACTATCTTCACAAAGATGCATTCTCCGCAAAGACACCTGTCCTCTACAAAGAATGAAAACTGGTGGCTGCAGGGAAGAAAACTGAGGGGCTGGAGAAGGTAGGGAAACTTTTTTTTTTTTACTTTATTCTTGTATTCTTTTTGAATATTGTGACGTTTCTTCCAGATAAAAAATAGGGGAGGAACAACACGGAAATACGTATTTCTATACAAATTGCTCTTTGTGGACCCTCAAAAATGAAGTCAGAAAGTTCCCTGAGAACTACAGACAAAGAGCATGAGGTATGTGGGTAGCTCAAGTCAGGACTACCCTGCATTTAGGGGTTCAAGCAGCAGCAGACCTGAATGTTTCCGAACAACACTCCAGAAGTCCCTCTCCAGTCCACTACGACAGTGCAACCCGATCATCATTCCTTAAATTTACTATTTCCATGGCGTGGTCCAAGGCAGATTCAGTGAATGGTGTTTGAACTGCAGGTGGTTTTGGTGGTTGGATGGGCCCCCAGTTACAATTATTTTTGAAAGTCCTTCAGATGAGTCTCACATGCAGCCAGAGTTGAGAACATTGCCTTACTCTAAAAGCAGCTTTAAGTTCAAATGTGAAGGTGGTGTGAGGGCACAGCGGTGTGTTCAGGGCTCAGTGTATAGGAAGAACCTTCTGCAGTGAAGAAGAAGGGAAAGCTCTGGAGAGAGGGACTGGAACCCCACATTGACAGCCAAATCATCTCCTTGTGAAACCCACATTGGATTCTGCATCCAAATTCTAAATAAAATTTTAGTGTGAGAAAGACACAAAGACCAATGCATCATGAAAATCTATAAACCTAATGCATGAGAGCCATACAACTTCTAAAAATTATTGTAATATGCTTCTGAGCAGAAGATTAGTTAGCCAGGCTGAGTCGAATAAAAAGCCTTTTGATGGCGAAGTAATCCATGCTCTAGGACTTATCTTATGGAATATCCACAGTAAAAGCCAAAAAGAAAATCCACACAGGTCTTCTGCTGCAGGACTCTGTGGCTGTGGATGAGTCACTGCGTCCTCAGCCCGTTTCTCCCTCTTCCCTGCTGAAGGAAGCTGCTCTGTGGGTGCCACTCCTCTCCATGGTTCTGGAAGGCACCGGCTCACCTCACAGTTAGTGGTACGTGATTTGGGGCTAATTGGCAGACTTTGCATTCAGCTCTGATGCTCACCTGCTGTGTGTGTGACCTTGGCCAAGTTTCTTAAACTCCTAAGCTTTAGTTTCCTCATCTCTAAAACTGGGACAGTAAGTTGAAATAAAATTCTCTCTCTAATATATATATAATATATATTATATAAGAGAGATATTTTATATATATATATATATATATATATATATATATATATATATATTAGAGCAAGGGACAGAGACAGAAAGAAACAGAGAAAGAGACAAAGACAGACTGTGTAGTTCGGGCTGGCCTTGAACTCACTTATGTAGCCTCAGCTGGCCTCAAACTCACAGTGCTTCTTCTGCCTCAGCCTCCCAAGTGTGGCATTACAGGAGTGTGCCATCACACCTCACATAAAATTCCAAATTTTTGATTCATTTAACTATATTCCCTTTTTTAGGATGCTTGAGACAGTTTTCTCCAGTGGTCTTATGTTTAGCAGTTCATAATTAGGACTTGTTCCACCTTAAAACTTCTGTGCTGCCCTCCTCCCAAGGACAGTAATATCCCCTTGGGATTTTTCAGGCTAATTAGAAAGGACGAGGGAAACATGGACATCACCACAATTTCTAGCCTGTACCAGTCACCCATTGCCTGGTCTGTGATCTTGCTAGCATCAATCAACTTATCATTATTTTAAGCTCCGTCATCATTAAAATATGAAGGGGCCAGGGATTTAGCTCAGCAGTGTAAGTGCCTGCCTGGCAAGCATGAGGTCATGAGTTCGATCTCCAGTACCCCCTCCCCAAAAGAGAGAGAACTTGACCCCAAGGGTGTATAAGGTCTCTTCTAAGTATGGAGAGGCTACACAGGTAATTAAGAACTTGGATGTTGAAGCCACACCTCCTTGGGTGGAATCCCAGCTCCACATCCTATTAGCTTTGTAACCTTGGAAGAGTCAGTCAGCCTCTCTGTTTTAATTTCTTCATCAGGGACTATCAATGACACCTCACAGAGGTGCTGTGAGGACTGAACAAATGAATGTCAAATGTACACCACTTTGTTAATGCTCAGTATATAGGAGCTATTATTCAAAATTCTGTAATGATATGAAGGGAACCTATTTTGTCAACTAGAATTATTCCCCTGTGAGAGACCTCTACTGGAGGCAATGGAGCCTTGGACGGGTAAGCCCACAGGACACAAGTTGAGGTGAACAATTTATATTTTGTTTTCTTGAGGCAGGAGGGTATAGGGAAAATGTTTCTAGATCCAAATCCTATTTTCTTAATTCTATTTAGGCTCCTCTGTTAGCTGGATTTCTGAAATCTTTAAGAGGCATGAGAGAATGCCACATTTTGACCCCAAATATTTGTAATGTGCTGGCAGAATGACATTTTACCACTGATTTGCCAAAAGAATCAGGGCATTTAGCAATAAAATCAAAGAAGTTTAAAAACCACGGAACCAACTCAGCCAACATGTTACACAAATGTACAGTTGTTGCCTCTCTGCGTGCGTTTATTCATTATCTACAAGTCTTTGCTGCTGATCGTCCTCCATGTGCCAGGCACTACTGCATTCTGTGTTCTGGGAGAAACAAAAGCAGTGAACAAGAAAAGGTCTCTACTGTAAGGAACCATGATTTGACTGAGGGAAACAAATCACCTATGGTAATACAGGCAGAGTTTCACGTGACCAAGAAAAGTAGAGCAGGACGAAGGGAAGAATGGACCGCAGGGCTGAGGGTCAGGGAGGGCTCCTAGGGAGAGAACCAAAACTCAGACAGAAGGAACAAGCTATTCCAGGCAGGAGCAGTGCCAAGCATGTGGCTCTGGGGCCATGTTGGAAACAGCAGAGAAAACCAGTGTCAGGAGCAGAGTGACCAAAGTGGAGGAAGTGTGGCTGATCACATGGAGCTCAGATGAGGGGTGAGAACTCAAGCTTTTAGTGTGAGCAGACAATGGGGGGGGTATTAATCCAAGTAGTGATAAAATTTGATTTGTATTTTAAAAGGTTCTGGCTCCTGTGTGGAAAAATAGACTGCAGAAAAGAGTGAGACGGAGGCAGGGAGTCCAGGAGCCACTGGAGCTGTGCCGGTGCTATGGAGGCTGGGACAGGCTGGGAGCCAGGAAGGCGTGCACATGGGACATGCTTGGGTTGTGGTGCCTCCCGTTCACTAAGAAGGCAGGTGGCGACCCGCGGTGCTTAGGATGGCTATTAGACATCCACACAGATGTTTGCAAGAGTCCATACAGATGTTTCGAGAAGGTGGTTTTGTCAGTCTTGCGCTCAAGAGCTATGGATATAAAGAGTCATCAGCATACAGGTACAGTGGGACCTCTGATGTGAAACGGGGTCTCATAGGAAATGGGACAAATGGAGAGGGGACCACCCCCAACGCTTAGCTCATCTAGCCTTAGGGAAGAGAAGATGGAGGTGGGTTGTGCTGGGGGGAGGTCAGAGGAGAACAGGAGAATGAGTCCTGCGGGCAGGGGGAGGGCGTGCTGCAAGACAAGGCAGCGCTCAGCATCCGGAATGCTGCAGGGAGCTGAGGGAGGTGAACTGGGTCAGCGCCGTCGTGCCAGGACCCACTCTGCGTCTAGGGCGCTCACCTGCTGCCGCTCCAGAGGTGCAGTCACTGCAGATCGTGGGTTCTCTTGGCACAGGAACCACTGTCTAACTATATTCTAAAGATAAAGAATTTGATGAGATGAACTGAGCTCACTCCAATCAATTATCTGCAGTTTACTTACAGTTAAACATTTTTTAATACCACAATTACAAAATCCATCTACGTATGGAGGGGTTTTGGTGTTAACTCCAATTCCTCCCTCTCCAGCAGTCTGAAGGAAATACCTAGCCTATCTGGATCCTCTTAGCAGTTCAGGTTTTTGAGTGTTTTTGATCTTTTTCTGTGTCCTATGCCAATTTATATCAGAATGGCCACAGCTGGGCTGATGAATTCATGACAAAGAATTCTCACTTTGTTTGCAAGAGTCTACAATCCACTGTTCATGGCCAGCCCTCACAGGTTGTCCTCATTCTTGTTCTGAGTTTGCTTCTTCTCAGACTCATGCAGCGCCAAAACCTCCGGAGGTTTGCTGACTTTATGTGCTTTTTGCATAGCTGGCCTGCTGCCTCTTTCCAACAGCTTCTCTCTCCCTGCTGTGTGATGGTCAGAGGGCCTACAGGGCCTACCTGAGTTTTGGCAGGGAAAGACCAACTTCTAAAACAAGTTGCTATGGTTACCAAATCTTTCCCACTGCATGGTAGCTACTGACTTTATGAGACTTTTTGTGTTGCTCTGTCAGACGTTCTCCTGGGGTGCACAGCTTGAGTTTTTGATATTTAATCATTTCATGCCCACTTCTGCGTGGGTTACATAGAAAGAAGAGCACAGTGACTCTATTATAGGGGACATACACGTACACCCACACATCTATACATGCATATTTCAAGTTTGCCATGCCTGAAATCACAGATGTTTTTCAAGCGGGCTTTCATACACAGAAGCTACATTAGAAGATTTTCTATGAAGATAGCAGATTGTATATGGAATCATTTTATGTATTCCAGAGATGTTTGTTTCTGTTTCTAGACACAAATTATGTGTGTGGAAAATTTCCCCAATTTTTTTCTCAGTAATTAGCTATTTTCTATCTCTAGGAGAAAAAAATAAACCAGAAGTTGATTGTGGATGAAATGATTCATTTGCAAGCATTTTCCAAAGTTAATGTTTCAAATCAGACCCATTGTTGAGTTTTTTCTATTGTTTGTGCATGATTGTAATTGCTAGAAATGATGGCATTTGGAGCCTAATTGAGTTCCTGTCTTATCTGACAGGCACAGGTGTTCTAAGTAGGAATGTGGAAGACTAACATAGTGAGTGACACACATTATATGAATATCATGTAACCTTCTCCTCACTCATCATGGGAGACACACACACAGGTCACAAACCAGAACTGTAGTTAGCAAACATTGCCATACAGGCATGGTGACAGAGCCTAGCCCAATCCTGTCTCTCCCTTCCCTCAGCTTCTAACCTCTCCCCTTGTCTTGGGTACTTTTCTCTTGTTGTTGAGACAACATACCTGACACCAAAAATTAGGGAAGGAAAGGTTGATTTAGCTTACAGTTTTTGGAGGTTTCAATCCATACTTAGCTGTCTCCAAGTCAGGATAGTGTGGCTAAGGGGCAGCCATTCATGGCAGCAGCAACCACAGAGCTAAAGGACAAAAGAGGGAAAAGCACATCTCTTTCCTTCCCTTAGAGTATGCCAGCTCCCTGCCCCTGGGTGGGTGCAGTGCTCACACCGCCAATCCCAGTGCTAGACAAAAACCAATCACAAATGCTAGACTCAGCTGCCTCCATGATTGCATGAGGCTTGGGGGCCATCCAAATGCAAACCATAACATCCCTCTTTTGTCTGTCCTGACCGCCTCCCTGGCCAGGTCCCCGGTGTTCCTGGGAGTGAAGAGTCCTCAGCTTATTCCCAGTCCATTTTCTGGGCAGAGGTTCTGCTTGCTTTTTTCACTGACTGCGATCCTGACATGGGGCTGTTGGTGGCAACACTGACTTTTTGACTCTTTCCACTCATACCCTTAGGCACATCGATTTTGGGTCACTTCCTCTGTATGAAGCTACTGATCCTAATAAATGACCAAAGCCAAAGAAAAGAGGCCTTTTTCCTCTCACCACCTCTGAAGTGTGCCTGGATGGGCAGCCTTCAGTGAAGGGATCAGCTTGAAGACTGCGTAAACTAAAGCACACTAATGTGACTTGCAGGATAGACACTGAGTAGGATGGCACCCATGTCTTTCTCTTCCACAGGGCGAGGCTTCCAAGGCTGCTAGATGGGCTTCTGTCAGCTGCTTCTTATTATGCAGTTAACAAAGGTAGACATGGCACTGAACTTCTAGGCAGATTTCTCCCAAGGCAAACCCGAATCAGGAGAGGAGGTGCCAGCCTGGGCCAGCACCCCGGCTGTTCTGAAGGCTGTGTACATCCTCAGCCTGTGCTGTCCTTTCCTTCCAGCCCACTCACCATGTGGAAAGGCTGACCCCCTTTTGTCCCTTTGACCTATCTCCCACCAACTGCCCTCTTTTTACCTGCTCACCAGGCTATTAGCGGCTGGTTCCAAATTGCCTGCCCCAGCTCCTTCCCCAGTGTGAGACACAGATGTCAAAGTATTTCAAGCTTTCTGGAAGAAGAGGGAAAGAATAAAATGTTCTCTCAAACTCTTACTTCTGTCTCCTCCACCCAGGACGACCATCAGGCTCTGCTCTGTTCTCCCTCTCTGCCTGGAGTCTGGAAACTCCAATCTGTTGGCTGTATCCTTTCCTCAACTCCCTCAAGTATTTTTCTTCTTTCAGGGATCACTGTCCTGGGTTGCCCACTTCTCCATGTCTGAAAACCATGGTTTCACTTACTTGGTCTGTTTTCACAATTGTTTAGGGCAGGAGAATAAATTGACCCTTCTTAGTCCACATGGCCACAAGTGAAATTCTTTTTATGAAACTTTCCAGCAGTTAGAAGACCCGATTTCTCCTGCTTTGTCTCTGGCTCTCTGGAAGCTCTGCTTCGTCTTTGCTCAGTCTTTCTTCACCCAACCAGGGTTCCTCCACCCTTCCTGGCCTCTGGTCTCCTCCCACTCTGTAACTTCCTGGGCAAATGTGGCCATGACCCGGGCTTTGGTAACCACCTCCGTCACAAATAAGATTTCTAGCCAGTGCTCCCGTCACTGATACCCGACTACCTCTTGGCTAACTACATGGCTGAAATGTCTCTAAGCACCTTAATGTCTCTACGTGTCTCTTAAGCACATCTCAGTGTAGACATTGTCTTTCCCCAGGCTTCACTGTCTTCTGACTACATGACCAGTGATGAAGCCAAAGTCCACCTGTATCCCTTGATACTTCCTTCTCCTTTCCCTGACCATAAATCTACCAGCATGGCTTCCTGACTACTCTTCAAAAAATCCATATCCCCTTCACTGTCTCTTTCTAATTTGTTCTCTGAAGCAGCCAATAGTGATTTTTCAAAATGCAAATCTGATTCTTTTATGTGACTACTTTAAATACTCAAAAGACTGCATTATTCTGCTCACCCAGCCCTCTCCCTATGGAACATACAGCACGACGTGCCAGTCTCCCTTTCCACCCACACCAGCCTTCGTTCAGTCCCTGAAAGATCACCTCTCCCTCCTGCCTCCAGCCCTTGCCACATTGCTGTCCCCTCTGCCTGGACACACACTTTCTCCATTGCCTGCTCCTCCGTCAGTGTCACTCAGTCTCCACTTCTTAGGGAAGCCTCGTAGCTCAGGTCCCTGCAATACATGCTCTCAAGAAAACATTCCTTCATTGTCTGGACACTTAGTACATTTATAATTTATTTGTCTAACTTGGTAAGGAGTGTTAGTCTTCCTCCCTAGCTTTGACAAGCTCTGTGGCAACTTTTAAGTTTATTTTCTCCTCACCATCATGTTCTCACCTCTGATGCAGGGCCTGGCTTGTGACCAGGCTCAGAGGTGTCCTGCTGAGTACCCAGGGATGGTGAGCACCCCGGGAGCAGGGAGGCGCCACCCGGCTCAGCACCGGAAGGGACCTGCCAGCTAAGCAGGGCTGCAAGGTCTTGGGGGAGCCACAGATCACAGAAGCCACAGCTGCTTCAACCTGCTCGGGGTGGGTACCAACCGCCTCAGTGCTTCTGACATTGGTGGGGTCCTCTCAGTTACCAAAGTATCTCCCCCCACTCCCGCCCATGTGTGTGTGCCTGTGTGTGTGCGCGCGTGTGTGTGCGTGTGTGTGTGCGTGTGTGTGTGTGTGTGTTACTGGATACTGAACCCAAAGCCGCACATGTGCTGCGCAAGCACCGTACAATTGCGCCGCATCCCAGCCCATTTTATTTTGAAGCACAGTCTAGTTAAATCACCCAGTCTGTAGTTGAGCCCTGTGACACTCCTGCCTCAGCCTGCCGAGCAGCTGGGATTACAGGTATATGCTATGATGCCTAGTTTGCTCTTCTAAAATTTTAATAAAACATTTTGAAACAGACCAAGCAAAACAAATGGTGCTCTCACCTCAGTGGCCAACAGCAGAGGCTGTGACTCTAAGCTGTGGGTCCTCCACCAACCTGTGGAGCAAGGCCTGACTCACAAGCACCAAATATCTGACCCTGAGCCTCTGTCCTGCGTCCTTAGGAGTCAGGACATCTCTGGCTGCGGATTCTCCGGTAGAGCAACAGCGCAGCCTCAGAACCTGTCCTCTCCCCTGTGTCCTTACCCTTTGGCACTTTAGTAAGGAGAAGTATGAAGCCTTAGGGCTGAGCCTGGCGGGCCAGTCTTGGGGGACGGCAGCAAAGTCGCACAGTAATTTTGAGCCCCTTGCTTGAAATGAACAATAAGGCTGTGTACATGCAAGCACTGGTTAGAAACCCGGCGGGGGCTTCTTTATGTTTCCTTTCTTCTGCTCCTGGTGACCACCGCCGAGGCTTTGCCATGAGCAGCACCAGGCCCTCTGTGCGGGTGGGCTGTGTCGGATCAGGGCTTCTTTCTGAACAGGCAGGCCCGGGGTGGTTTTGCTGCAACACGAGACAACCTCTTTAGAAGGTCCTGACGTAGGCTACCGTGCTTGCCGTTAGACAATGTTTCCGCACACGGCAGGTTACTGTGGGAATGGGAAGGCGGGAGAGGACCGAGGGAGTGAGCCAAACAGGTCATAGCAGAGGCTTCCAAAGAAGAGTTATTAGCTGTGCTCTCACAGCAGATGGCATTTGTTCTTAACAAATGCAGCAGCTCCTGATTTTTGCCTTGGAAACTAAAGAACAGCAGGGCCCCAGTTCTGATATTTTCAGGAATGGGAGAGAAAGAAGAGGTGGAAGCCAGGGACCATGGGGAGCAGTGGCTGGGCAGCCGTCCCCAGAGCCTTACCAGTGACTGCTCCTGCTCAGAACCCTGCAGGGGAAGCACTGCCTCCATGCTGGGAGCTGCGGTCCGGCCACGCCATCATCTTCCAGGCCTGGCATCTGCCTGCTGAAATTGCAAAGGTGTCTGAAGCATGTTTCAGTGGCCTGGGGCTTTTGGCTCCCTTCTGGAGCTTCTGACAATAAGGAAATGGTAAGCCTGGTACAAAGAAGGTGTGTGTGTGTGTGTGTGTGTGTGTGTGTGAAGTGACTATAGGCATGAAACTCAGGTCATTCTGTATTCCTGCCCACATGAAGGTAGGAATTACTCAGACCAAAAAGGACCTGAAGGTTTGGGAGTCGGAGATTTAATCATCAAATACTAAGCTTCCTATGGGACCGAGTTACTTAGGCTCCCAAAGCCTCAGCTCCTGCATGGGTGACGTGGGAATGTGTTAGGCCCAGCTCCATGGAAACCTACGCAGGAGACGGAAGTGAGCCAAACATGTCAGAGCGGAGGCTCCCGAAGGAGAGTTATTAGCTGTGCTCTGACAGCAGATGGCATTTGTTCTTAACAAATGCACCAGCTCCTGAGGAAGGAGGCCTGAAACAGTCGTGATGATCAGGTATGAAACCGGGTTCATGGGCAGCCTCGTGCATGGGCTTCCAGAGCTGTGCCAGCCTTGGTACCTCACCCACAATCCACTGGTTTAGCAGCTGCTGGGCGCTGGCTGCCCTAAGGTGAGGCTATAACCTTGGTTAAGGACTCTCAGTGAGTTTTCAGCTCCCCCAGCAGCTCCCTCCCACCAGCAGAGGAGGCCTGGACACTGCAGCCACCCTGCAGGGCTGTCCTGAGAGGGTTACAGATGTCATGTGTCACACAAGGTTAACATAAAAACAGCAGCCGACTAACCCACTGTCTCTGCCAGCCTCCTCCTTGGAAAACAGTGCGATTGTGCTTTTCATTTTCTAAAATGTTTATTTATTTATTATTATTTTATTTTAAAGAAAGAAGAAAAAAGATAAATAAAACAATGCAACTGAGTGTCAAAACAGGAAGCTAATCAGACCCATATGTGTAAACATTGTATTGTCTCACTAATGGGATTGTGTTGTTAAAGTTCTCCACTGATCTTATACTCTCCCATGAGGAACATAAAGCTTTGTCTTTCAAATCCATTTCCTAGGAAGAGGCAAGAGTTTCTTAGGCCACACAATATAGAGGCAAGGCTTGGAGCTAGGAGGGAGAAATGGCTCTGACTTTAAAGAGAGGGGTGGGAGAGGAAGAGGAATTCCCAAAAACTACTGAGAGGACCAGTGGACACGCACTCTGGGATTGTAAATGTTGGGCTCATCTTCTGTTAGTCCCCCACCCCACCAAGTGGCATGTGCACTGGAGAGGAGGGAGATTGTAGCTGTGAGTTGCTGCTTGGGCTGGTGACTGGCACAGAGGTGACTGAGCAGCTTGTGTCCAGACTGCAGCGTCATCAAAGGAATCATAGATAAGTAGTTACTCTTTTATACACGCACTTCTGAAGCTGCGGAAGACTCTTTCTCTTGGGACTTCCAAGGGTCTAAGGAAGGGAAAGTCCATCATTGAGGTGGGCTTTTTTAACTAGCCAGGTGGCCCCAGAGTGGTTTTCCTGATTCAGAGGAATAAACAACATGAAATAAATTTTATAGGGTAAATTTCGTATCCATCTCACATATTTAGCAAGTATCCAGGACTCAGTGAGCACACAATGGAAAATCTATTCCTTTCTCTTTTCTATCTCCTTTAAGCAGGGTTCTACCTAAGTCTTGCAACTGGTTGCAAACCTTTCCTTGTTAAAAACAAAATCAACAACAAACCAGGCAGGATATGCAGCTCTACTTGCTGATTACACACAAACATTGTATTTATTGTTAGGATCCTACTAAGATGGTAAACTAGATTAGGCTGCTTGCTAATCAGCACTGCAGAAACAGAAGCAAAAGAGGCATGGACATTTAAGAAACAACATTTGTGGAACAAAAACAACAACTAATGGAAAAACAAAAGCTCCCAGTAAGAGAGATCTTCTGGGAAGATCCTCTTGAACTGCTGCGCATAGGTGGCGGCACTGTGACCCCAGGGTGAAGCATGCAGAGGCAGTAGTAAAGCCCCTGATCACAGAGAAGCAGCACTGGGAGGGCTGTCCTTGCACAGTCCCCGGAGAAGCCTCATGACAGTGTGGCCTGCCCTTTCAGTATAGAGCGCTCTGATCAGAGACCGGTGCAGCTGTCTGCAGGGCAAATTTGTGGCAGTGCAAAAAGCCCTGCAGAGAGCGGAAATGATGAAAGCACTGTCAACTGAGTCATCCTTCACCTCCTCCCTCTCCACACACTCAAGAGAGGCTGCTTCCTGTCGCTACTGCTGAGTGCGAAGGGCTAACCGTGAAACCCTGACCAGCGTTGTCTGGCCACGCCAGGTTAGCAGTGTAGATGACCAGATGTGACGCGTTGGCATGTGAGACTCTCCACCAACAGCCCAAGGCACGACTGGGCTTTTCCAATATGTGGTACAAAATAGAGTGGAGGACATGCCCCCAGACAGAGTAAGAAGAGAGAAACAGAAGGTGGCAAGCAAAGTAGCTACTGCAAGACAAGTACCAAATAAATAAACTGTCTCCTTTCACTTTGACTAATTATTGCAGATGAGGAAATTTATAAAGAAAATAAATTTCTTTCTTAGAATTTTGGAGGCTGAGAAGTCTAAGGTTGAAGGGTCGCTTCTTGGGGCTTCTTGTTGGAGGGACCCCTGCAAACTCCATGTGCAGAACATCACAGGGTGAGGCAGAGCAAGCTTGCTAGTTTGAATCTTTTGTCCTTATAAATCCACCAGTTGCATCATGGGTGCCCTACTCTCATGCCTCATTTAATCCTAATTATCTCCCTGGGGCATCACCTCCTGTGACCATTAATGTAGGATTTGGAGGAGTAAGTTTCTAATACCCCAAATCGGGAGACATTCAAACCAAAGCACAAATAGACAAACTACACAGTCATCATCTGGCAGAAGTATTTGAAATAAACATTTTAAATGTAACTAAAGGAACATCTAATATTATGTTAAAATAGATTCCATGTTTTAAAAATATACCTAAAGAAATAAAGAATCTATTAACAAGAATTTTTAAATCATAAAAAAGAACTAAGTAGAAACAGTAGGCCCAAAGAAGGCAAGCAAGCAAATAAAACACGAAATGGGATAACTAGTGGTGGAATGTATGTAACTAAAGAGCAGCTGATGAGTTAGAAGATAGGATCGAAAAGCTTTTCTAGAATGTGACAGAAAAGAGTAAGAGGAGAAAGAAAATACAGATCTTAAAAATTAAGCTAAGAGAAATAGAATGGAGAAATACACTCATAAAAAGAGAGATCTAAAAGCAGACAGAAAAGTGTAAGAAAAGATGATATTGGAAGGAAACGTGGAGACATATTTTTAAGAATTAAAGAATTCTTTCCAACCAATCTAGTAATCAAACGTAAGGACATACTAAGCATATTCCTGAACATATAAAGCTTTTGCCACAAAAAGACTCATATTGAAAACACTTTGTGAAGAACCACTTACATAATAAGAAATAAATCCAGATTGCTAGTGAGTAGGCAGAAACTTGTAGAGTGAAGCACCCAAGCTTGAAGGGTAAGACATTGCTGTCCCCAAAGATAACTGCTAACATCACTTCAAGTTATTTCTTTGTTTCAGATGTGGCCTTCCAAAGAACCAATTTAAATCAGCCAAAATCATTCAGTCCCTCTAGTGATCTAGAGTAAATCTTGTTCATTATAATCTCATTAGAATGCTAACTTCTCTGCCCTGAGGTAATCCTGTTTGACATTTTCAAACAAGCAGTGTATAATGGAAATTGATCTCAAACTCTCCATGCTCAAGAATGTGCCTGCCTCCATCCTTGACGCTGTCTTTCCAGTATAAACCTGTGAAAGTCTTGCCAATAAAAATCCCTGTTGTTTGGCTTAGACAGACCTGTTTTAGGAGTCGTCCTTGGTGGGTGCCCTCTTTACTTGTTCCTATTAAACCTCTTTTCACTCTTACTTCCTGGTTGTGCTTCTTAGCTCTGTGCTCATCAACAGAGCAAACGCATTTATTTGGTTGCAAGAAGATGAAGCAAGAGTTATGAGAAAGAAGGGTAATGACAAAGCTTACGTAAAGTTACTATTGTTGTAAAAATTAGAATTAACATATAAAAATTAGAAGAAACATATTTACACAATAAGACAGAACTGAAATTTTATTAATATAATGTAGGGTAGAAAGTAGAGGAAGGCCAAGGGGACAGTGGGCTCCATGGTGAAGGAAGAGAGAGATGATACAGACGGCTATAAGTTTAAGAAAAAAATTGAGGGAAATACGAAAATAGCAGGTGAGTCTCTAGAGGAATAAAACAGGAATGTATCATTTTTAATCTTACAGAAAAACATTTGATCTATCCAATGGGATTTAGGTACAGAGAAATTTAAGGAATAAAACAAATGGAAAATAAGATAAAAGAACTAAATTTTAATATAGCAGCAAAAGTGTGAAGATCATCAAAAAGAAAATCTTAGATTAAATTTAAAAACAAACAAAATATGATGCAACTAGATGTACATTCTTTCCCCCCAGAAGACTTAAGACAAAAATGCAGAAAATTATAAATAAAAGTAGGTAGAAAAATATATATTAAGTAATCATAACTAGAAGAAAACCAGATTAGCAATGTTAATATCTTATAAAATAAGAATTTAAGGCAAAAATATAAGGTAGAGATGATGGACACTATATATAAAGGAAATAATATAAAGAAAAATGTACCCATTATAAACATAGAGCAGGGTAATAAGTGAAAGAACTGCCGAGAGAATTATCTTTCAATGGTAAATTGATTGAGCAGACAAAAAAACTCAGAAATATCAAAGACCTAACAATAAAATTAAACAAGCAAAAAAGATTTCTTTTTAAGTACACATAGAAGATTGATGAGAACAGATCATCTATTGCATAATGGCTTTCCTGTTGTTGGATAAAATACTTAACACCCACAGTTTAAAAGAGGAGAGATTTGTTTGGCTCACGGTTTCAGGGAATTTGGTTCATGGTTGGCTGCTCCAGGGCAGAAAAATCATGCAGAGTATACAGCAGGGCAAAGCTTAGTTCACAGCAGCCAGAAGGCAGAGCAAAGGACAGTGTCAGAGAAGAAGGAGTCAAGAACAAGATAAGGATATTCAAGGTCACATCTCCACAAACCATCCACACACCCAGAAGTGTACTTTACTAATCCCCTACGTGGCTCCCAAGTCAATACAACTGAAAATTAAATTTTCCTATGACATTCCACTCCTTAACAGTTTAACACAATACATCTCCTTTAACCATATTTAGCCTCCAAATAAACAAAGTCAAAAATAACCAGTGCAACTATCCAGCACACACAAAAAAACCCATAATCATCCCTTTCCTGAAGTCTTAACAGTTCCAACATTGCCTGAAAGTCAAAATCAAAGTCCCTTCTGAGACTCTAGGCAAACTCTCAGCTCTGAGCACATGTAACAATCAAAAATCAAATTACATTATTCCAAGGTACCATGGCAAAACAAGGAATGAAAAAAGAAAAGAATCAGAAGAAAGATTAGAAGCAAGCAAGGGAACATTAAATACTGTAGCTCCATGTCTGGCGGCTGGGATAGATGGTAGTAAGATGTCAGTTCCAGTGGTCTTGTCAGTCACAGTTCACACAGACTCTCTCTGGGTTCCGCTCACTACTTGTAGCCTTCCACACACTGTGTCTTTTCTTCAGACATTCAACATTTTGGCATCTTTGACTTTTTGAGGTCTCAAGTGTACTTTTGGTTTTATTTCCTTCAATGTACATTTGGCTTCATACATTCCCTTCTCCAGTACATGTTGCCTTCTAGATCTTACCTAGAACTTGGTGGGAGTCTGCCTAACTCCATATGTTATTTACTCTTTTGTCACTGAGACACAATACCTGACACCATAACTCATGAGCACATTAGATTTCAGGGGAATATCCAGACATAAACCATGACATTGTGCCTCGGTGCCCAAAAGACCTATGTGCATTTCTATGCAAAATGTATTTAGTCTATTTCTAAGAGCTGTCAAAGCCCTCACAGTTTCAGCATTGCTGAAAAGTCCAAGTCCAAAGTCTCCTCTAAGATTTAAGGCAAACTCTTAGCTGTGAGCACCTAGAAAAATAAAAAAGATGTTAAAACACTGTAAATATTTCCCTTCCAAAAGGGAGAAATAGAGGGAAAGCAAGGAATAAGACCAAAGTGAGACACAGTCTCTGACACCCATAATTCTAAGGAGATAAAATTTATTTTGGCTCATAGTTTGTAGTGGTTTAAGTCCATAGTTGGCTGGCTCCCAGGAAAGGCAGCATAGTAGAGGGGCATTACAGAGGAGAAACATCTCATGACATGACAGTGAAACAGAGAGAGAGATCAAGGAGAGAGCGAGGGAGAGACATCCTTCCAGGTCATGTCTCCAGTCCTCACCTTCCAAATCACATTTAGGTATAAAATCATCAGTGGACTAATCCACTGATAAGTATCACATCTTCATGGCCCAATCTCCTGCTAAAAGCCCAGTGAGCACATGGGTCATTGGGGGGGGGTATCTAAATAAGACATAACATCCCACAATTCTTGGCATCACATGAATGATGTCAAGGTTGGTTTCCAGCATGATCAGTAGCCAGATTCCTTCGGACCACAGCTGCAGGGCCCTCTGAGTGCCTGGACAGCTGAACGTGGTATACATTCTTAGACTTCCCTGGTGAGCAGGGTCCCTGGGACTTGCTTCTCAAAGAGAAGTCTTTCAAAGGAGTGTACTCTTTACATTCTTGAGTTTGTGATGGACGGTGTGTGGCCAATTCCTTAGATGCACTCAAACCATTTTTCTTATTGTCCCCATGCAACACCTTGTCTTCTTTTTAATGGCACTAATCTTTTCAGCAATTATAGTCCTCGGCTGGCTCAAGCTTTACAAAGATGGCCCTTGTGGTCAAGCTGTAAATTTTTCACATTTTTCAGCTCTGCTTTCATTCCTGATTCTTGCTGTAGATCTGGCTAATAGGAGCCAGCAATATCCATGTCACAGTCTGAACATTAGACTATCTTAAAATTTCATCTATGAGATCAATTAGTCCATAGTTCTTAAAATTGCCTTCCACAAGGTCTCAAGACATGGGCAAGAGATAGACAAGTTATTTTCCAGAATGTAATTAATTTCTAGTTCAATTCCCAATAGAATCTCCATTGGAAACTCCATAAGCCTGACCCTTGCTGTCTACATTCCTATCATCGTTCTAGTCTTCAGAGCTCTGAACAGAACCACATACCACATACAGCATTTTAGGTTTCTTCTAGCCTACCTTTCCCAATTTTTCCAAATTTCTCCCATAAAGAGTGCCAAAGGTTTCTGAATTGCGAGGTCAGGTGTATAACAACAACCCCACCCTTTTGGTACCAAGTTTTTGTGGCTTTTCCATTGCTGGATAAAATACCTGACATTCCCACTTAAGGAGGGAAAAGTGTATTTGACTCATAGTTTCAGAGGATTCAGTCCATTGTTAGCTAGCTCCAAGTGAGGAATATATAGCAGAAGGGTATAACATAGCAAAGCTGCTTAGTTTACAGTGTCCAGGAAACAAAGAAGGGAAGTAGTGCCACAGAGGAAGGGGTTAAGGACTAGACAGAGTGCTCAAGCTCGGCCTCCAGGATCTATTCAGACACACTCAGATGTGTGCCTTGCTCATGGCAGGGACTTCCCCAGCCAGTCACAATGACAGTTAATTTTGACCAACACAGATAACAAACCACTAGTGAACACATTTCGAAGTTAATAAGAAGAATAGTGCTAAACAACCACATGCTTGAAAATAAATATAATACTATTAAATAACGTTTGAGTTAAAACTATAAAGGAATTTAACAAATGTTAGAACTATAGCAAAACCAAACATCAAAACTGTGAGACCTAGATGAAAATTCAAGGAAAAATTTTAGCTTTAATTCATTTACCAGGAAATATGAAATGTTAATAATAGACAAAATAAAAAATTACTGATAGAATTTGGAAAAGAATAACAGAACAAATAAAAAAGAAAAGAAATTATTATAATAAATGTAGAAACCAGTAAAATAGTGAACAATAAAAATACTGGAAAGATTTAGCAATAAAAAATCAAAGAAGAAACTTAAAATATGAAATAGAAAGAGGGAAATACCTACAACACCATGATTAAAAGGGCATAGAAGAGCACATGAATACTACATGCTACTAAATTTAAAATTATAGATAGATGAATAAATTTATAGAATTATAGAAAAGTATGAGATTTTAAAATGAGTACAGGAAAAAAAAATAAAGAACCTGAAATAGTTCAATAAATATTAAACAAATGGAAACTGAGGTCAAAGCTCTGCCTTCCAAAAAGATTGCAAGCTTGTTCTCACAGATGAATTTTATCATCCTTTAAAGAAATAGATTTATCTTACACAGTTGTATCACAAAACAGGAAAAAACGAAAGCTGCCTAGTTCAATTTATGCGTGGAGTATAATCTGGACTCCGCAGACAGAAGTTATAAGAAGTTATAGGCTCATTTCACTGATGAATGTATAACCAGAGAATACAATAGTTGCTGAGCACAACAATTTGTCTAACAATAACATATCAAAATCAAATAAGTCCTATTCAAGGGATAAAATGGTAGCTTGGTATAAAAAAATTCATGAGTATTAAGTCCCTACATAAAAGACTAATGTAGAGTTGTATAATATACCTCTATCTTTGCAGGAAAGCTTTTGATGATGAATACCTATTTTTAAAAAGACAAATAACCTTTTTTAAATAAACCAAACTCATGAAACTAGAACTAGAAGAAACCTTCTTTAAGTTGATAAAGCTGAGATGCCAAAAGTTCACATCAAATACTTACATGTAACGGAAAAATCATAGATATTCTTCCTTCAAGGTAAGGATAAGATCAGTGTTTCCCTCCCCACTGCTACTGGAGGTTGGACAATGTTGAAAAAGAAGACAAAAATAACTACTAGATGGATTGACATGGAAGAGCTGAAACTTTCAGTGTTTTCAAAATATATAACCCTCTTGCTAGAGAAGTCAACAGAAATAAATTATTAGCAGTAACATAAGCTTAGCAGTGTTACACAGGTAAAGATCAACCTATAAAATCAATAACATCTCTTACAGTAAATAGTTAAAAGTAAAATATCATGTACCACAGAAACAAAAACTGAAGTACCCAGGGATTCACTTAACCAAGACTACATGATAATACAAAGAAGAAAACATTAAAAAAAAAAAAAACTAAAAAAAAAAAAAAACCCTGCATAGATGTGTCAAAAATGGAAATATGGTCCATAATCTTGAATGATTCCATACTAGAAAGATGTCAGTTTGTCCCTCATTAAATTATAAATTAAATGCAACTGTAATAAAAAATCCACTTAGATTTTTTTGGAGAAACTTGGTTAAATTCTTGTGACATTTATAGGAAGAAATAAAAGTCCATGACCAATCAACTTGAAAAAAGAAGAGTGAAAGAAGGAACCACTCCTACTGGATCTTGTCATGCTCTGGAAGCACTGATTAATTTTCTGCTGCTGGCAATCAAACGCAAAGCCTCATGCATGGCAACATAAGCTTCACCCTCAGCCCTACCATAATTAATTTTTAAGTATAGTTTTGGAGTAAGAACAGGTCTTCTTCATTGGAACAGACTAGGAGGGTCAGAGACAAATCCAAGTGTAAGAAATGTAAAGAAGATTAATGTCATAAACTGTTAGAGAAAGGACAGATGGTTTAGTTAAAATGTGTAAGGAAGTTGGCTTACTATATGGAGAAAAATAAAATAGGCCCCTACTCAGTGCCATGTGACTAGCATACTTGAGATAGACTAGAAAACAAAACGTAAATGATAAAACTATAAAATTAACCCAAAGAAATAGAGGTGGTATCTTGTGACCTCAAAGCATGGAAAGACTTTTGAGCAAAACATCTACAGCATGAATCACTTTGCAAAAAGAAATGAGCAGACAACAAATATATGAATTGAATTTAATCAAAATTAAACATTTTGAGTACAACTGGAGAGAGACAAGATGGCGGACTGGTAGGTAGCAGGAGAGAGACCCTCTCTGAGAGAGACAGCTCAAATGCCAGAATAAAACACCCTGGAGAGATCCAAACAGAGAGAGATAGACTCTCACAACACAGAAAGAAACTAAAGCGTAAAAACCCGCTCGAATAAGAGGTCCTGGGGCTACTATTAGTGAAGATAAGATCGGCGAGCACGGCACCCTCCTTGAGACGCCTGAATTCCGCCCGACCTGAACAAGTGATCAGCGCCAAAGCGACTGGCTTGAGCCACCGGAGCCCGGAGCTGAACAGCCCGGCGTGCAGCTCGCCGGGACCGGCACTGCACACGACCCACCCAGAGGCATCGTGAATTCCCACCTCAGCCGCACTGAAGTCGGAGGTCGGGCAGTCCAGCAGTTCTCGGGGACACAGTGAGTGATGGGAATAAGACTCTACCACAGGAAAGGGGAAACCGACTGGAGGACATGTTGGATTTGGGCAGGACAGTCTTAACTCCATAAGGAAGTGGCTTCAGCTGGTTATTCCCCTCGCCGAGCGGATTGGTGGAATCTGCTTGAACTAGGCCACGCCCCTGGTGGGGACCCAGTTACTTCCCTGAGATCAGTGCACACTGACACAGTGAAGGCCTGCAAAGGTTGACTGGCCCGGAAGGGAGGAGCTAGCGCACACTGCCCGTGGGTGAACTCTAATCTCTGATAACCTATTGAAGAGGGCTAAAGCTCCTAACCTGCGCCCTCTAGAGGAGCCTTAAAAAAAAAGAAAAGGGTCTGGGAATTACACTGTACACTTGTATGGAAGGAACCAAAAACATGACGAAAGGGAGAAATAAAAAAACAGTCCCAGCCCCCAACCCTGAGAACACTGATGCAGGAGAGGCAAATACAAAAGAGACTGAGGGCAGCAAAAATGCAACATCAAACACAGCATTAGCGGACATAAAGAGATATATTCAAGAACTCGTAAGCGGGACCAAAACTGAAATATTAATTCAAATTAAACAAGAGATAAGTAGATTAATAAAAGAAGGGCTGGGTACCTCTCAAGAAGACACAGACAGAAGAATAGAGGAACACAAATGGAGAGAAAAATTTATTGAAGAATTCAGAAAAAACCTAGAATATATGAAGCAGATTCAAAGGGATTATCAGGAAACTA
>PVJX010006775.1:0-75210 GCA_004027295.1 Dolichotis patagonum
TTCACTATTTCTTTCACTGTTTTTATCAATTCTTCTTTTACCTGGGCAAGTATTTCTGGTTTGAATTTCTCCATAGCTTTCCCTATTTGCATATTTATTTCATTTGATATCATTTCAGACATTTCAGGTGTATGGCTTCTTTTTTCTTCTATGTACACCATCCATTGGTTTTAGTTTTATTCTCTGAAGAACACAAACCGAATGTATACTCCTCTTTCTCCATGATAACTTTTCAAAGATTGAGAAACATTTCTGTTGCCTTTGGATAATTCTCTTTTGTTACTGTTAATCTTAAAGTGGAATTCCCCATATTTAAATCCAGCAGTTGAGATACAATCTGAATAACAGAGCTGTCAGAGGCATGCCTCCATTACACTCATTTTTCTTGTCTGATGCATGAGTTATCAGAGTTTGATGCACATACTGTGATGTGAATTTAAAACCTTTAGTATGGGGCTGGTGCCATAGCTTAGTGGCACAGTACCTGCCTGGC
The DNA here is from genome assembly GCA_004027295.1 of Dolichotis patagonum. Taxonomy (NCBI): domain Eukaryota; kingdom Metazoa; phylum Chordata; class Mammalia; order Rodentia; family Caviidae; genus Dolichotis; species Dolichotis patagonum. The sequence continues at coordinate 494 of PVJX010006775.1, forward strand.
AAGAGCAAGGTCATGAGTTTGATCCCTGGTACCAAAACAAAACAAAACAAAACAAAACCTTCAGAATGCATTGTCCAGATGATGACATCTGTGCTCCTTAGTGTGGTCTACAAGGTCCTTCCTGACATGTCTGTTTCTGTTTCTATAGACGTATCCCTGGTAACAGCTTCTCCTACAGCCATATCTAAGGTTATGATAATTCTTGCTTATGCTAATTCCTGCTGGTACATACCTGAGACCCTTGGTGTTCCTTCTACCTAGAATATTCTTTCCTTAGTTCTTAAATCATTACTCTTCTATGCAGAGCTGGAATTAGTTATATATGCTGTATATTTATAAAGCCCTATGCCTGAATTAATTGTGTCTGCTGAATGTTAATCAAGGCCTTCATTGTAATTTAGTTTTCACTGTTTCCCCAGCAGATCCTTGAGTTGTATTTGTCATTCTTTCCTTAATATAATGGTAACACATGCTCAATAACATTTACTGAATGAATGAAGGAATGAGAAAATTGAATTTCTTTGCTCTAAAACACCCAAACCTGTTACTTAGTAATGACCTAATATCTTGTATGATGAACGAGATCTATCGAGATGAACTCTTATCGTTCTCCTATTTGCCTTCAAATATATCCATATCTTTATACACTACTCATGCTTTTTGTTTTCTTTTTTGTACTGCTTGGAATTGAAACCAGGGCCTTTGTATTTGCATGCCTACCCCACCTCCTTTTTTTCTTTTTTTGAGATGGAATCTTGATAAGTCACTAAATTATCCAAGCTAGGCTTGAATTTATGATCTTCCTGCCTCAGAGTGCTGGGATTATAGTCCTGTACCACCATGCCCAGCTGTTTATCCTCTTGTTATAAAGAAAAAGCAGTCCAGCCAAATGTGGTGGCTTATTCCTGTAATCACAGAACTCAGGAGGCTAAAACAGGAGGCTGAGGCCCTGAGTTCAAGACCAGCCTAGGCTACATAGTCAGGTCAGCTGTTGTCATAAAACTATTGTTGCCTAAGATTTCTTTTACTCGGCCAAATTTCATGAAAAAGTAGATAATGCTACCTTTGCCTTTCACTCTTTTGACTTCTTTTCATCTTGTTTTTAACTCCACCATTGTGCTCTGGCCCACTCCCTCAACTAACTAAATTACTATTAGTGCTTATTAATTATATAAGTTAATGGATTTCATTGTGAAATTTCTACACATGCATATAATGTATTTTTATCTTTTGTTTTTTAATAGCTGCATACAGTGGCTCCTCTTTAAGAATCCATTTCTGAGGCATTTTACCCTGTTGATCAGGCTCACTTCTTTGAATGCCACCCTGCCCCCACATACACACTTGACTTCCACAACAGTAAGTGTGTGGAGGAGTTCCTGTTGTTTAAATGGTGGTCCTGTCTTTGATGGGTTGGTTACCTTTAAAAGTTGTTTTCCCAGTTTTGTATCATCAATTCTCTTACTTTTCTGTGTGCCCTTAATGAATGATCTTATTCACTTGTGGCTTCAAATTCTGTCTGTAAGGTGATCAACCTCTATTGTTGGATTATAAATTATATTTATACCATCCACAAGAAGTCTCTGCTTTCATATCTTGGAAGAATTTCAAAATAGACAAAATTGTTACATATCTTTCTGCCTCACTGTACCTACTGGTACTGCTTAGATGAAACAGTCATCTTATCTACCCTAACATCAAGGTGCAGATGTCCTGTGTAGTGTCTACCACAATATCTTCTAATGATCTAAACCACATGGACAATACAAGTTTCATAGTTTCCTCCATTTTTAAAAAACTGCATGGACTTTGAGGCTGATGTAGGGAGATTTCCAGACTCTATGAAAGCTTGATTACATTGGAGAAGGCCAAAATATCCCACTATTTTTCTGCTTCTTACATATGCTATTAAAGAATCTGGTTTGAAGAGTTAATTGAGAACAACTATTCTTCTTATTGCTGAAATCAACTATGAAATAAATGAATAACATTCAATGGTTTTCTTTTTATAATTTCAGGGCTCTGGCTCACATCCAGTTTCTAAAAGGCAACAGATGGAACAACTGCCTAGAATGAAAGAGAATCTAGTAAAAATGTAAGTTTAGCTGTATCTTTTCTTTCTAATTAATTGTATTTGCTTATAAATGGTACTGATAAAACAGGTGTCTGTTATAGTTTGGAAGTAGATTTTATAGCAACATAGATCATAAGAAAACATAAAGAAGTTTTTGTGGTCTCTAGTCACTGTTTATGTACGTTTTTTAGACTCCAGAAACATTTTCAATTCTCACATATGGTAAGATATTATTTTTCAAGTTAAACCAATGCATTACCCAAGGAGAGCTTAAAACTACACTACTGACATTATATTAAAATTAAAATGTCATTCTTAACCTTTTAGTGAAGACATACGTTGTATTTCATTGCAGTAGACACTAAAAGTAAATGACGGTATAGATTGTTTCTTTATAAACAAAACCAATTTAGGAAAAGAACAGAGGCTCAGGAGGTTATATCTACACAGTCTTTCCTGATTCTGTACTAAGTATAGAAGAATTATTCAGATATTCTTTATTTTGTATAACATCCCATCTAGAGGTATATATTCACATATAACTTAGTACTAAGAATTAAATTGATACATAAATTAGTTATAAATTAGAATCATTTTCAAGTTCAAGTCAAGGCAAGAGGTCCTCATGGGATATGCAATGTAGAAAGTTTCTTTGGTTAATTAATGGCATAGGAGAGATTAATTAGAGATTAATGATATGGCAACATTTTGCCCAATTTTATATTTTAATTCATTGTTGTTATGCACTTTCATCTTTGGATATATAATGCAGTTTAAATTATTAAAGTAAGTTAGAGGATTTCTCTATAAAATCTATTATGCTACTATGTTTGGGTTACCTCACGACCACTCTTATATTCACAAACTCAGTAGAAAGACTTGTAGGACTCAGTATATTTGTACTCATGACTAAAATTTATTACAGAAAAAGGATACAAACTAAAAGTAGCAAAGGAAAAGGCTCATAGGATAAAGTTTAAGGAAACTAGGTGCAAGCTTCTACAGAGCCATTTAACTCCTCCAGAAATGAATTATGACAACAGATGACAGCATATGAACTTTTATCCACTCAGAAAGCTTGTCAGATTTTTAGTACCCCATTCTTTTTTAATCAGGGTGGATCACATAGACCGTATCTACCTAGCACCTATCAAATTCTAGACTCCCAGAAGGTAAACAGGTATTCAGAATGAAGCATTCTATTAATATAAATAGGGTAGACACAGGAAGATATTCTTAACATTTATATAAAATTTTATGTCAAGGTAAGGAATGCTTAACTATTAAATTTCCACACCACCCAAGGGCTCACCTTATAAGTAGAGTTTCACAACAACAACAAACCTGCTATATTAACTTTCTTTTGAACAACCACCTTAGTTATTTTTTTAATTTTTACATTTATGTTTTATATTTTAATTTTTACATTTTTACATTTATATTGTTTCAAATATCTTTTAAAAATTTACAGTTCTCCTTTAAATATGCTTAAATAGTGAAAGAGAAAATATTTTTCAAATAAACCTTCATTTTTCAAATAAACCTTCATTCTAGTTATATATATGTATATATGTATAGATGTATATATATCTATACATACATGTATACATATATATATACATGTATGTATATACATATGTATGTATATACATGTATATATATATATACATGTATATATATGTATATATATACATGTATATACATACATATATACATATATACATACATATGTATATACATACATACATATGTATATACATATGTATATACATACATATCTAGTGATATATATATATACATATATATCACTAGATGTATATATCTGTGAGGGTTGTATGGTCTTCTGTTAAATACTGTTATAGGCCAGATTTCTCAGAGGCACCAACTCTTAAATGGGAATCAGCATGAAGAAGTTTATTACTACAGTATTCATAGGATCAACATCTGCAGGGGAAGGAAAATATCGATATTTGGGCAGAGAGAGTAGTGCAGCTACAGTCTACATAGCAAGCTGATTCATTCATGATCCAAGTGTGGACTTCTCTTTTTCTGTTTGAATGACCAGATCCTTATCCCCATGGAATCTGAGTCCCTGTCTATCATATCCTTTCTAGTGCCCTTGCCCACTTCCCGCCAAAATTTGGCAAGTTACTACAAAAGGATACCTGAGTGGATCGCCTATGCCAAACACATTCCTGCTTCCTCCTTATATGGCTGCGGCTGTATATCAGTCTGATGATTAGCTTTTCTGTGGGCCCCTCCATGCCACAGGTCTGAACAGAGTTTAAGGTGCTGGTACAAATTGATGTGTGACACAAGTCTGGGATCGCTTCTCTGATTCAGCTGTTTCATGTCCTTAGCACAGTTCATGCTTAATCACAAATCCATTACTTCTATTTTTAATTAAACCTAATGTTGGCTACAGTGCCAAGCATAAATTAGTATATGATAAATAAGTTTTTAGTGCATATCTGGGTAAATGAATGTTCAAACAAATGAACAAAAAAGTCCTTTACTTTCTGAAACTATAACCCAAAGCTCATCAAACAGAGACATTTCTGTACTTGAACTGTTTCAAATTAAGTGTATAATTGGTGCTACTTTAAAATACTGTTCTTCTGAACCACTGACTTAAATCTGGAAGTTAGCACCCTTCTTTTATTGATGATTGAAATTTGAGGCTTAAAACCAAGTTTTCGTGTTGAGTACCTCACAGAAGAGGTATACAAACGACTGACATACAAGAAGGTATTCAATAGTGTTACTTACTAACAGAACACAAATGAAAATCATGAGATACAACCACAAATTTTAAGGATTGATGAGTATATGTCAAGTATATGTGGAAATAAAGGACTTACACATTGCTGAGAGGAGTATAAATTTACACAGCCACTTTGGAATACCATTTAACATTAATTTTTATATTTAGCTGATCACACACCTACTCAGTGTCTCAAAAATTCTATTCTTTCATTATATTCCAAACAGAATGATGTATATACTTACAACAAAAGATCTGTGAATAATGTTTGTAGCAGCTTTATTCATAAATAGTCAAAATTGAAAACAACCTAAATGTTCATCAATGGTAGAATGAATACAATCTTTATATATTTACATATATATTATATATAAATTATTGTAATCCCAAATATAGAGTACAGTAATCCAAGTATTGTAATTTTTTTCTCTGTCTTCCTCACAATCAGAAAAGTTATATTTATAATCCCATTGATACATTATTGGAATCCCAGTAAATTAATTTCAATCTACCACCTCCAGCGCAACGCACAGCGAGAGTAAAGACACCAAGACATATTCAAAGTTAAGGGCAGCCAAGAGGTCCTAAATCCAATCCCCATGAGGATATGGGGACAAAGGCCCTGATCCAAAGCCTCTCCCAGAATTTATTATCTTGTGAAGAAGGGGGTGGCTGGCAGATAAGTGACAGTGAGGATGGCTGGAACTACATGAATAGCTTGAGCTGGCTCGCCAGGTATGGAGAAAAGCATCTTTGCAAAATGCAGGGAGAATGACATGGAGAAGGATCACCCTGCATAATATAATTAAGGTAGTAACTGAATTGCTTTTGGAGACTGTTGCTTCAGTTTCTCATATGTAAACTTTTGTGCCCTGGAGACTCGTATCTTCTTTATCTAGAGGCTCATACCCAATTGACATTCCTGAAGCTGACTGGCTCTACCATCCCACTGTGCTCATATCTTTTACAGAGAGCACTATGCGAGGAAACAGGAGACCATCTGATGGCTTTAGAGATTACATACCAGTACCTCGGACTAGCCTTATTTGCAATGTTTAGAGCCAATTGAAGACAGAAGGAAATGCCATAGCCAGCTCTGTACATATCAGTACATGGAAATAAGTCTCGATATAATCAAAGTCTCAGCACTTGCTGTGCATTCAAGAGGAGTCACTCAAATTGTCTCCTACATAAAACAACAAACAAACAAAAGCTTGCATAACATTATGGATAATTCTTTGCTTTTAGTAAAAGAGATCAGAAATGAAAGGCAATATACATGTCCATTCACGTAAACTTCAAAACAGCTAAAAGTAAACTGTGAAGTAAACATCAATGACAAATGTGAAGGAGAAAAGGAATAATTAGGGAAAAACATGAGGGAATTTTCTAGTATGATGGCAGTATTTTATTTATTAACCTGTGGAGTGGTTACCTGAGCATTTCTTTTATTACAGTTCATAAATCTGTAAGTTTGTTTCTTACATTTTTATAAACACTATACATTTATAGTTCTATTATCAGTGACATTTAATGTTTGCAGTAGCTGATATTCTCATATGTGCTTCCATTAGTCAGCTTTCTGTCTACAACAAAAGGCAATTAACTTACAAAGAAAAAAGGTTTCTTTTGGCTCAGAGGTTTGGTAGCTCCAGTCTATGATCAACTGGTTCCAGTTTTGGAACTGTGGCACAGCAGCACATAACAGTGATAGCACACAGCAGAGCAAAATCACATACATCACAAGCTTGGAAGCAAAAATGAAGAGGAAAGGGCTGGGCCTGCACTACACCCTTCAAATATGTGCCTGCAGTGAACTGAGGGTCTCGTATCATGCCCTATCTCCTAACAGCTCCATTGCCTCCCAACAGTACCACCATGGGACCAAGCTGTTAACACATGGACCTTGAGATAGCATTCAACATCCAACATATAGCAATGGTGATCTTAAGACATTGACTTATGCAGTGTTCCTAATATTCAGAATAAATCAGAGCATTAGAAAACATTCAATTAAATGTGAAATTCTATTTTAAAAGAGGTACTGCCTGATTGAGTACTGGCTGTTGAAACCATGGCCACAAATTAATAAGCTATCTATACTACAATTAAAAGATTTATTCTAGTGATCCTCACATGTACTAATTTTTAAGAAAAGCTTTTAATATAAATAGGCGAAATACTTTCATTAGGATTAGATTTGAAAGCTGCCAAAAATTCCTACATAAATTAATAAATAACTTTAATGACTGTGACTAGTGGTATTTATTAAATATGAAAATCATATTCCTAAAGGCAAGGATCTCAAAGCTAATACCATACCAGTGTTTTTTGAATGTAGCAAATTGTATACTTTATTTTTTTCTTTAGCATTCAGCCTCATTTTTTCACTTAAGAAAAGTTTTACAGAGTGACTAGAGGTCCTAGAGGGGAAAAAATAGAGTCTTTAGTGGCCTGGAATAAAAGCACCTGTGAGAAATTTATTTTAGGACTCATTAAGAGAGAGACTATTAGAAAAACTTCCTTTTGATAAAAAAAAGCAGAGTAAAGAAAACACAACTAACATATCCAACAATAAGAGGATAATTCAGTAGTCTATTATAATATTATAGATTAAAAATTAGTAAAAATTAGATTCTAAAAGCATACATAAAAATACTTACCTGATACAGAAAAATATTTACCTATGTAGTAAAAAGATACAAAGTAGTTTGGGATTATAGATGGCTTGATTTATACATTTTAGTATTTATTTTCTATAGGACTATGTGTAATTTGAAATTAGTTATTTACCTGGATGATAAACAACTACTGACTGAAAAAATAAAATCAGTTTTAATTATATTAAAAGAGAAAAATAAAACAAATCCACCCTGTGATATCTTATAGAAGTCTAAAGTCAAAAATAACAGTGTTAATATTTATAAATAATAAGAGTATTTTTAAAAGTAGGAAGATTTGATCATTTTACTTGCCTATAAAATAAGGATGATGAAACCCAAATTGAATGATTGGTATGAAAATTTCAGGTTATTAAAAAACCTATGGTTCAATAAACATTAGCTATTATCATTACTCTTCGGTGTTTCATGCTTTACTGGGTATAAATAATTGGCAAAGTAACAAAATATTGTGAAAAAAAACACATATGACAATTTGAAACTGCAAGTGACAAATCTTCACAACCGTTTTATTTTTATATAATATTGCAAGGAACCTAGCTACTCTCATTTAATTAGAAACTACACTAATCAGGAGTCTAAAATGGTTTCCAAACTTTGTTGACTGTCACTGATATCATACTGTGACCCAATATGTTCACATATATATTTGCATATAATTAAAACACTTTATTACATAATACATGATTTTAAAAAAAATTATTGGTACATGTTTGCAATTATAAGGTTGTGTAACCACTACCACTAACTTTTGAATAGTCTTCTTTTCTCACAAAGAAATGCCACACCTATCAGAAGTCAGTTCTCACCACTCCCTCACATTGATACTTGGTAATCACTAATCAACTTTTTGTTTCTGTAAATTTTTCTATTCTTGTTTTTTTTTTTTTAATGGAACTCATGACCACGTACTTTCAAGGCAAGCGCTTATGCCACTGAGCCAAATCCCCAGCCCTAAATTTTTCTATTCTTGTTATGTCATATGAGTGGAAGCATGAAATATATGGCTTGTGTGGTTTCTTGTCACAATATTTTATTCAAGATTCATACATGTTGGAGTGTGCATCAGTACTTTACTCCCTTTTTTGTGACTGAATTATATTCCAGTTTTTGATGTACCACAGTATATCCAGCCATCAGTTGGTGGACGTTTGGGTTGTTCATATCTTTACAATATTAAAAATATGCTGCTGTGGATATTCCTGCACAAGTGTTATTTTTTTATTTTTATTTTAAAGAGGGTAAAATTAAACACAACAAAACAGAACATAAGAAAGCAATGTAAGAGACATAAATTTCAAAGCAAGTCAACCAGAGATCTTTACTATCATATTGTCTCTTTTTTTCATCCAAATAGTTGTCCATCTCTTTAAGACAGTGAGTTCATACAAAACAACATAGTATAAAACTGATCCAAACAGAATGATGAAGGTGTTTCAGGTCTTCAAGACCAGACAATGAGGAAGTCAACAATGGCTATCATAGTGTCTCTCATTCTCTTCAAAATAGTGGTCCATATCTTCATGTATGTTGAAATTAAACAAAACAAAACAGATTAAAATCACTCTGAACAAAGAATAATAGTATTTCTGGATTTCAAATCATGATGCTACAAAATCAGCACTGGGTACTGTAGTGTCTCTTTTTCTTCAAAGTAGTTGTTCATTTCATCATGCATTATATAATTAGTTGTCATAAACTGTTTATAAGTTCTATGCATGCAAGAGTCTGTACATGTATATCTATCCTTTCTGTATTAGAGGGGAAAATAAAACAAAGCAAGACAAAACAAAACAAATTCCTAGAAAAACATGAAACTAAAAAGTCATATAAAGCCACCATACAAGGTGATCTACAGTGGTTACTATGATGTCTCTTGTCATCTTCAATAGAATTGTCTCTATATCATCAGGCATAGTATAATTGAATATAGCAGCACATAATAATATTAATAAAATTGAAACATTGTAGACATTGTAAGACTTCAAAAGCAGGTAATAATCAAACCAGAGTGGGTATCCTAGTGAATCTTGTCATCTTCAAAGTAGTTGCCTATACTCTCAGACTAGATACTATCAATCATAACAGCTTTGAATAAAATCAGTCAATACAAAACAGCAATCTAACAAACCAGATTCAAATAAGATCATTCATAATAAGACAGTGTAAGTTATAAAGGGTTTCAGATTAAGTTAATAGGAAATTAAGGATGCTTACCATAATATATCCTGCTATTTTTGGGATAGCTGTCTGTACCCTCAAATCTAGTACAAGTAGACAAACTGGAACAGAATATAATCCATCTAAACAGAGCAGTGAGAGTAATGTGGAGTTTAAATCCTGATACACTATAAACAATATCCTCTGCCTTCCTTTTTTAGATAATTCTTCCCCTTTCACTCCCACACGGTGTGCTGCACATTTTGGGTCCTATCAACTCCCTCAGTTTTTAGATTGGGGGGGCAACCTGCTATTTACCTAAGTGGTTCTGAACCTTCTCACTCCTAGACTTGATTTCAAGTTGTATTCCTTTACCTATAAAAGTCTCAAGATTTTCCTTCGTTATAGCTGAGTAGCTCTCTTCTGCACAAAAGTATCATGTCTTTCCAACCTATCTGCAGGTACTGGTCGAGTTGCCCCTATTTCTGCCTAGTTCCCTGTCACATAGAATTGTTTTCTCATACTTCACTTTTGGACCATACACCCTCTTTCAGGTTAATTATATTTCCTATACAGAGCATCTTGATGGACCCTATCTCCTGATCTACTCTGCCTCCGTTTCTTTTTGTTAGTGTATCAAGGCCATCTATGTTAGAGATTATAGCCAATATTCTCTGCCTCATTTCTGCTATGCTATTTTTCTGCCTTTGGTTGTCTACTTTTCTCCTTCATTCCACTGTCTGCCCCATTCATTGAAGCCTCTCTGCCACTGTTCCTGAAATCCTGGTATTATTTTTCTCTCTCTCTCTAGAACATCCTTCAGTATTTTTTGTAGGGTTGGATTGGTGGTCACAAACTCCCCCAGTTCCTCTTTGTCATGGAAGCATGTTGTTTCTCCATTAATTTTGAGAGACAGTTTTTCAGGGTACATCAATCTGGGTTGGAGATTATTTTCTTTCAGGGCTTGAAATACTTCGCTCCAAACTCTTCTTGATTTGATGGTTTGTATCGAGAACTCTGCCGTGATTTTGATGGGTTTTCCTTTATAGGTGATCTGTTTCTTTTCTCTGACAGCTTTTAATATTCTGTTCTTGTGATGAATTTCTGGAATCTTGATTATTATATGTCTGGGTGTAGCTCTGTTTTGGTTGTAGGTGGCTGGAGTTCTGTATGCCTCATATATCTGAATATCATTTCCTTTTCCTGTGCTTGGGAAGTTTTCCTTAATTACTTCTGTAAATAGCCTTTGTATTTCCTTTGTGTGTGCCCCTCTTCTTCACTCACATTTTTTATTCTTAAGTTATAGATCCTCTTGTCGTCTTCTAGCCTTTGTATTGTTACTGCCTGTTTCCTTGTTATTTTTAAGAGATCTTTCCTTTCATGATCACAGATTGCAAACCTATCTTCAGGTTTTGTTAATCTACCTCTAGTTTCTGTCAGGCAGTTTTTCCAGCTTTCATTGGAGTTTTTAATTTCCTGGTAATCTCTTTGAATCTATTTCATGTATTTTAGGTTCTCTTTCTATTCTTCATTGAATGTTTCTCTCCTTTTTTGTGTGTTCCTCCATTCTTCCATCTGTGTCTTCTTGAGAAGTGCTTAGCATTTCTTTTATTAAACTTCTTCTATCTTGCTTTAATATTTCAGCTTTGAGCTCATCTATGTCATGAAGATATTTCTTTATGTCCACTGATGCTGTGTCTGATATTGCATGCTTGCTGCCCTCAATCTCTTCTGTGTTTACCTCTTTTGGATCAGTATTTGCAGGGTTGGGGGCTGGGGACTTTTTCTTATTTCTTTCTCTTGTCATGTTTTTTATTTCTTCCATACAGGTGTATAGTGGAGCTCCCAGCCCCTTTCTTTGTTGGTTATGGTTCTTCTGAAGCATGCTGGCTAGCGATTTCTGCCCTCTCCAGTTTGCTGTTGGTCATTGAGGTGCAAGCAGGGATGGCATATGCTGGCCCCTCCCCTCTAGGCCAATCAACCTTTGGGGGTCTTCACCACATTAATGTGTGTGGCACATATGGAATTGGTTTGGTACAACTTATTGGATCCTGGCCAGGGGTATAACCCAGGCCAAGCAGATCCCACCAATCTGATCTGGGTAGGGAACAACCAGCTGAAGTCACTGCCATTCCTTGTTTATGCCTGTCCTGCCTGATTCCAATATGTCGTCCAGTTGGTCGCCCCTTTCCCATGGCAGGGTCTTAGTCCGAGCACTCACCGTGGGTTAGTGCAGGTCTCCATGCTGGCTCCATTCTCTGTTGGGCTTGCTGACCTCCGACTTCAGCACAACCGTGGCTCTGGTGAGTTGAGGCAGCGTGAGTTTGGGCAGCTCCAGCGAGAGCACCATGGCTGCTAATCTTAGCTGCTCCAATGGTAGCCCTGGGACTGTGCATTTGACCAGCCCTTTTCCTTTTAGTTTCTTCCTGGGTTGAGAGGATCCATATCCCTCTGTCTGGTCCTCTCCAGGATGTTTTATTCTAGCATCTGAGTTGTTTCTCTCAGGGAGGCTCTGTATTTTGCTGCTTACTGATCTGCCATCTTTAGCTCCCCCCTACAAGTGTTATGTTTATGTTTTTATTTCTTTTGGGTATATGTCTGGGAATACCACTTCTGGGTCAGTCGTATTCTATTTATCTTTTTGAGGGACTGCCAAACTGCTTTTCAAAGTGACTCTACTATTTGTATTCCCACCAGCAATGTATTAGGGTGTCAACTTTTCTACATCCTTGTAAATATTACATATATAATGTATACATTATATATATGTATATATATATATATATACATATATAATCATTGAGTCTCTGAAGCCCTCCTAATTTTTCTATATTCTTTGTTGCTCAAACTGAATCATCTTAATCAATATATCTTAAACTTCACTGATTCTTCTGCCTACTATCATCTGCAGTTAAATATTTGTTACTGAATTCTTCATTCAGTTATTTAATTTTTCAATCTAGAATGTCTATTTGGTTCTTTTTGAAAGTAATTTATATCTCTTAATATTGACATTTATGTGGTAAAACATTATTCATATATTTTCCTCCAGCTCTTTAGATATGGTCTCCTTTGGTTTTTCAAATGGATTTTATTTTTTTTCTTTTTTAGAAAATTTTATTTAAAGAGAAAAAACAAAAAAGAAAACAACCAAACAAAACAGAAAAAGGGCAGCAACAATACAGAATTCCAAAGGCAAAAAATAAAAGAACAACAACAAAACAAAAACAAAGACACTAAGAAATCACCACTTGATAAGTTACATACTGTCATCATTGGAAATAGTTACAAAATTAAAGCATACAAAGTAGACATTCAAACAGTGAGATTGTTAACAGTTCTCAAAATTTAACAAAAATAGTAATATGGTCATCTATCTTATACACTTAAATATACATGCAGTTATATCCTTCAGAGCACTTTCTTTTCCCCTCATTTTTTAATATATTTTTTTAAAATTTTCTTTTAAGGGGAGTAAAATTAAACACAACAAAACAGAACAGAATGGGACATAAGAAAGCATAAATTTCAAAGCTAGACAACCAGGGATCTTCACTATCTGTCATATTATCTCTTCTTTTCTTCCAAATGGTTGTCTATATCTTTGGGGAGCTCATACTAAATACCATAGCCAATCTTTTCACAAGATGTGTAGTTAATTGGCACCTACTTGCTAAGGCGGGGGCATAGGACAGGGGACAGGACGACATGAGATGTCTGATTCTCAGCCTGCGCTCAGGCAGAATCATAGCCATCCCCCAGACAGGGGAGGAGTTCCTTGTTCTCTCGACACCCTGAGTCAACTGCATAGTGCAGGTCCCAATGTGCCACACTCTCAGCCGCCCCCCAGAGAGGTGTGGAGTTCCTTGTTCTCCAGGCACCCAGAGTCAACCGCACGGTGCAGGCCACTGAAAGTCTGCCACACTCTCAGCTGCCCCCCAGAGAGGTGTGGAGTTCCTTGTTCTCCAGGCACTCCGAGTCAACCACACAGTGCAGGTCCCAATGTGCCAGGGTCTCTCCCCTGCAGGCCCCCTAAAGTCTGCCATACTCACCTGCTATTTCTTTCTGATGAATTGACCATTCCATTTCCAAAGTTCTGAAATGGCCAACAGACCACAGAAAGAATTCTCGTTAGGCTCCTGTTTGAAACCAGCAGCTACAGCAATCTGCTAGCCTTGCTTCAGGGCCAATCAAATGGATTTTAAATGGATTTCAAGACTTTGTCTAAAGTTTAACATCTGGATTTTCTATTGCATACTGTTTTTCACACAGATCCATACTTCCTTGTCCCTTTACATACCTTGTAATATTTTTGTTATTATTAAAAACTGAACATCATTTAATAAAATACTATCAGGTAGCTACTCTCATATCCGGTTGTTTTTCCTGCTCAGGGCTTGTTACTATACTGTCATTCATTTTTATGTGGTATTTTTTTTCTGGTTTTTGTTTATTTTTTGCAATGTTGGAGGTTGAACCCAAAGTGCTTGCACTAATATACATCCCCAGCCCTCTTCCTACTTTTTATTTTGAGATAGGATCTCACTTGTCACTAAGTTCCTAGGCTGAGCTTGAATTTATGACCTCCTGCTCAGCCTCCCAGAGTTCTGGGATTATAAACATGACCACCATCAGTAACTTTCCTGAAATTATTCTGTAAAGTCTGTATTGTGGTCACTAGGAAGACAGGGATTGTTAAATACGTGAAATCAGTAAATCTCCCCAGATTTGCTGAGGAGCTCAGTTATATGTTTGGACATGCCTTCAATACTCAAATTACAACTCTACTTTAACTTTCACTTCCTGCTTGTGCATTGCCTCTAAGTCAGCTTGTGGCAAGAATTTAGAGCCTTTTTAAGTCTTTCTTGAGGAGGCACACAGTCCTATGCAGAAAGTTGCATAAGTGTTACAGTGTGTATTTTCCAGCTTTTCTTTTTAAGCTTCCTATTTTTTCCCTCTTTGGCCTCTACTATTATTTATGAACTCAGGTAGCCATGAAATTAAACAGTGGTTTTTAATTGTTTGATCAAATGCCCTGAAAGGAAAAGCTTTTCTCTTTGGTTTCTAACTTTAGCTTTGTAAGTGAGTATTTCAGGTCATCACTGTACTACTTAAATAATGAAAACTCTCTGGCAATGAATGAGGCTTTCAAGGAATTCCAACTTCATTCTGCCCATTATGGATGTCTGCCAGGCTATGATTTTCAGTATAATTTTGGGCTGTTAGTTTTCAAGGCTACCACAGAGCTCTGGAAGAAAGTGAGAAGGAACAGTAGTTAGGAATACAGCAAGTTAAAAATGCTACATAGTTCACTGCTATTACTAGTTTCCACTGAGTTTTCTTTTTTAATAAATTCTCTAGGATTGCTACTAGGCTTTAGTAAATTTCCATAGTTGCAAAAAATTCATTAGCCCTTTTTGTCAATTTATGGAATTTTTTTCCTTCATGACCAGGAAAATGGTAGGTTCTTACTTTTTTTTTGGCACTTGGGATCAGACTCACACCCTCACACTTTATTCTGCCAGGCAGGCACTTATGCCACTAAACTAAATCCCCAGCCCTATTCTATCATTTTTACAAACTAAATCATTCTAATTAAAATATTTTTAAAGCATATTTTTGGGAATCCATGTGGTTTCTTATTATCTTGGGTAGCAATATAAAGATTAGATTTATAAAGACACATATGTCAATAAAGGAAAGAAGATCCCATGAAAATTTCAGAATAGTAACTCATGGATTGCTGTATATTGTTCTGCTTCTTTCTCATTCTCTCTCTGTCTCTGTCTCTCTCTCTCTCTCTCTGTCTCTCTGTCTCTGTCTCTCTCTTTCTCAGACAGAGCGTTTCACATTAGGGCATCTGATAGTCTATTTCCCAGCCTTTGGAGTATCTACACTTAGGTTGGCTGCTCCTATAGCTACAGTGATGTGGCATAACACATGACTGCTATGGTGGTTTTCAGCTTGATTGACTTGAGACATACCCCAGAGACAAATAAAGTACACTTTCAGATGTATCTGGGTGGGTCACAGGGGTATGACCTTTTGTAATACATCTGGTCCCTGGACCCTCTTTTTGGGCTGTTTCTCTGCTTTCTGCTTCTGAGATGCAATGAGTTGAGCAACTTTCTTCCACCATGCACTTGCTCCATGATATTTCTGCTTTGGAGCCAAGTAAGTACGGACAGAAACCTCTGAAAACTGTGAGCCAAAGTAAACCTCTCCCCTTTTAAATTATAATCAGGTATTTTTCCCCAGCAAAGGAAAGCTGACCAAAAAAAGCTGCCTAAGAATGCACAGTAAGCAGAAAATATGCACAGGAAGATTTCTATATGAAAGATTGAAGAACTAAGTACGATATACAGTTTTCTAAATATAGCATATAATGTTCGTGTAGTACACAATAGTGATTGAAAAATTATGATTAATGCTTACTTTATTTCAGGGGAAGATGCAATCCAGTTAATCAGAAGACTGTGAATGCAAAGAGAGGAACAGTAAAAAAGGTTACAAGATCAAGTCATCTTCCAAAACTCAATCAGTGATTTAAGAACTGCATGGATTTCAGTTTTTTCCTTCTCTCTTTTTTTTCATGTACATTATTCACCTTGTGAAGTTAATGTCCAATGTATTATTCAGGGAATGAAATAGATAAGAGCTGCCGAATTTCTCTTTAGTTCTTACAGAAGTTTACTCCCTCGTCTGCAAGAATGAAATTTTCTCTAGTTATCCTAAAATATCTAATAGAATTGCCCTGTGACTTTAAAATATATATTGGGAAACTTGAAGGTTGGCATCATTACAATTGTTTTTAATAATATATTCATGTTTTTCTCTAATAGTAACATTACTATTATATTGGTTTGTCAGCAAGAGAGGTGAGTTTATAAAACTTGCACTTCACATGCTCAATTGTTTACTTTTAAAGTTTAAACAAAATTGCAAACCAAAAATTTATTAAATTTTATTAAAATATCATGGTATTACGGGAACAATCTTCAGTCATGAATCAGCTGTTTCTATTTCTCATTTAACCATAAATTTAGGTGATTTTAGGCAAATTCCATCTCTTTGTCTTCATTTCCATACCTGTAAAAGGATAAAGGCAAAATATATAACTTCTGTTTTTGGCATTTTTAAAAGCCCTTACTTGTTTAGTCACCTGGTCCTACCACTGAGTACTTACTGATTTAAATCATTTTATGATCATTAATTCACAATGATGGTGTAGTTTTTATAAGTGTCACAGTACTCAAATCTAGATATAGACTTAGAATGAAGTAAGAGGGATTTTTTGAGCATCTATACAATTTATTGGATATTTTTATTCATGCTTAGATTTTTTTCATCATTTAGATAGTTTTTATAATAATCCTAGTTTGGAACATACCTATATATTGTGTTTGTCCATCTTAAAATGTGGAATTATTGAACTTCACATTTTCAGAAGTCACACAGAGATAATAGCTTTTACCTAATGTTTTATTTTTTATCTAAATCGAGAACTAAACCTAAACTTTGTTCAGTAATTAATACCAGCAGTGAAACCAGTGACAAATACCACATGCATTTTTATAACTACAGTACCTCTACAGGTATTTCTTTAAGGAAGACTGCATACATTACATATAGCCAAATAATTCTTCATGTGACTTTAGAATGTAGTGCAGAGAAACATAAAGCAACATCCTGTAAGTTATTTTGCTTTGGGACTGCATGGAAATCTGTTTCCTGTTCTTAAATTCACTGTAGATATCAGGTCCCATGACCCATATTACTAGCCAAATACTAAATTTTCATGTCTATATCAGGTTTCCTAGCATAAGCAGCAAATTGATAATTTAAATATCAATTACAATTAGCAATGAAAAATGTTTGTTTCTTGCATATAGAGCTAAGCTATTATAGAAATTAGACTGAGAAGCATTTATCTCAATCACTAAGAGGTTCTATTAGTTGAACATCTTATAGAGACTTCCACATTCAAATGTTAATGTGGCTAGAACTGTTTTAGGTGCCAGCCTTTTTGGTTTTCTATAATTTTTCAGACATCTCATTAAGCCACTCAGTTGCTCAGGTTCAAATTTGTGATCCTCTTGCTTCAACGATTACCATTTATTAAAAATAAGCGATCATGCCTGTAATCCCAGCGCTTAGGAAGGCTGAGGCAGGAGGACTGCAAGTTTAAGTTTTACCTGGGCGCCTTGCCTCAAAATTTAAAAACATTTTTAAAAGGGCCATGAATGGCGCTGGGGATTTAGCTCAGCGGCATAAGCGCCTGCCTGGCAAGCGAGGTTGTGAGTTTGATCCCCCGTACCGCAAAAAAAAAATAAAATAAAATAAAGGGCCATGAATGTAGCTCAGTAGTAGAACATCCCTGGGTTCAGTTCATGCCATAGAATGGCAAAATAAAAAATTACTAAAGCAGAATAAAAAGGACAGATAATAGTGAGTATTGGTAAGGTTATGCAGAAGTTCATATGTTACTGATGGAGATGTAAAAATGGTACTGCAATTTTGGAAAATTGTAAGTTCCTCAAATGGTTAAACGTAGAATAACCATATGACCTAGCATTTTCACTCCTATGTTTGAGAGAAATGGTAGAATATGTCCACATAAAAATGTGTACAAGAATTCTTAAACCAAAGAGGGAAAACAAGCCAGATGTTCATCAAGACCTAAAATATGGTATATAAACACCATGGAGATTATTTTTCAGAAGAATAAGTACTGTTATGTGGTATAACATGCATAATCCTTCAAAACATTATCTTAAGAATGCAATGACAAAAGACATCATAGTGTATAATGCCACTTATATAAACTGTTTACAATAGGCAAACCCATACAGATGGAACTTATATGAACTATTTACAGTAGGCACACCCACACAGATGGAAAGTAGTTTAGGATTTGCCTGGGGCTGGGGGGAGTGTTAATGATGGGAAAAACTGTTCATGGATACAGGGTTTTTGTGTTTGAGGGTTTGAAAGTGTTCTCAAATTGATTGTGATGACAGTTGCTCAACTCTGTGAATATACTGAAAATCAATGAATTGTATGCTTTAAATGGGTTAATTGTATTCTTTGTGATTTATACATCAATGAAGCTGTTATCAAAACATGCTGAAATATATTAGTATTGTACTGTACATTAGTTGATAAATATTATGAAATACTTGTTTTTAAATGTGACCTTAAATTCACCATCTGTAGTGTTAAGATTCAGTCAAGAGCATAATTTTGAGCAGAATTTTCCAGTATTTGCAAGAACTACACTAGTTAGAATAATAATGAAGAGATATCTATATGCTAATTCCCAATATTTTACCTTGACATCTTTAACTTTGACTAATTCCATCTCTTGCATAATAATCTTGTAAAGATATTTACAAGACATTTCTTAATTTTTGACCGGGGACTAGATTTTTTTAATTTATAAAAAGCTATGTAGTTTTTGTTTTAAAGAAATTATTTCTACCTTTCATGATCTTCATTAGTTTTATCATGTATGTCTAGAGGTTACAAAGCAACTTTATCAGTTTTTTTATTTGGGAACTAAGAGTTATTCTTGCAGCAGATTATTAATACTTCTATTTTTATTTAATTTTTAATTTTTTTTGCCATGGACACAAGTGAGTATCTAGATAGATTTATGGAGACCATATTATATGCCTTTTTACATAAATTACTTGAATTACAGATTCTTAATATGTAATTTCATTTTTGAATTTTCAAATTCTAGAATAAAAGAATTATGGCAACAGTAATGCTGAAATTTTTGTATTTAATAGAGTAGAATATATCAGAATAATAAAAATAGTATTAAAATTACTAAGTCTGATTGAGGACTGAAGAAGTATCTTTAAAATAATAAAGCATTATGTAAATATGAGATTATATCATTACTGACAGAATACTACTGTTAAAATCCAACTAATATGATCTATAAGTTAGAAAAATCTTGGATTTATTATATCCTTTTAACTTTATCAAAACAATTTCATATTTACTATCTTAGTTTACTAGGAAAGTATTATTTTTCTGGAAAACTGCTCAATAAATAAATCACCACTGAGATACTGCAAAGGCCATGGATACTCCAGAAAGGATTCTTATGACAATGGAAGTTTGAACTTCACTGCCAACATTCTTTCAGATGCTAACATTCTGTGATTCCCTGCTCATTTATCAGATAACTAGGGACAAAACTAACTTCCGAAAATATATCTTGATTGCACCATATGGGCTAAATACAGATAGGCTGTACATACAGGTTTTCAAAAACATTTTACCTATAGCCAAAAAATAGCAAAATCGGTACAACATTACTAATGACAGTTTGTGAAACAAATTAGAAACCACGTTTCTTTCTTTCTTCCTTCCTTTCTTCTTTCTTTTCTCCTTCTTGGTTTTTTTTTTTTTTTATCTGGAATCAAACTGAACCTTGTGCTTGCACTTTTCATTTGTAAAATCAACTGATTTTTTAAAAATAACTTTTAATGCTAATAGCTGTCAAAAATATTCTAATTGTTGGTAGCAAAATAAATATAATTCTTTAACTATATAATTGAATACACAATGTTTATACAGCAAGTTAACAATTATACTTCTAAAATCTATTCTGAGAAATTCTGCATTTTAGAATGAAAGCCAATCATTTAATCACTATTATTTATCATACCAAAAGAGGTAGACTTCCTCACTAATTATAAGCCCTCTGCTTCAGTAAATTCTTTAAAACATAGGTGATATAATACCCATTTATATATTTTTATAAAGATACTGTATATGAAGCTTGTTATAAGCTGTTTATTGTGAGGTATAACCACTATCAATTTTTTAAACACTAACTCCCCCCGTTCTAATAAACTACAATAACTTGCCCTGAAAATCCATCCACTTTAAATTTATATTTACTCATATTTATCATTTCCATCATTCTTTTTTTAAAATTTATTTTATTTTAAAAGGGAGTAAAATTAAACACAACAAAACAGAACAGAATAGGACATAAGAAAGCATAAATGTCAAAGCTAGACAACCAGAGATCTTCACTATCTGTCATATTGTCTCTTGTTTTCTTCCAAATGGTTGTCCTTATCTTAACATATGGAGAGCTCATACTAAATACCATAGCCAATCTTTTCACAAGATGTGTAGTTCACTGGCTCCCACTTGCTAGGCAGGGGGGGGCATGGGATCGGGGACAGGAGGACATGAGATGTCTGATTCTCAGCCCACAGGCAGGCAGGATCACAGTCGCTCCCCAGAGATGGGAAGAGTTCCTTGTTCTCCTGGCACCTCGAGTCAACCACACTGTGCAGGTCCAGAGGCACCAGGGTCTCTCTCCTTCGGGCTG
The DNA here is from genome assembly GCA_004027295.1 of Dolichotis patagonum. Classification (NCBI taxonomy): domain Eukaryota; kingdom Metazoa; phylum Chordata; class Mammalia; order Rodentia; family Caviidae; genus Dolichotis; species Dolichotis patagonum. Next base: position 21,535 of record PVJX010006775.1, read on the forward strand.
CCAAAAGTCAGCCACACTCTCAGCTGCCCCCCAGAGAAGGGAGGAGCTCCTTGTTCTCCAGGCACCCCGAGTCAACCGCACAGTGCAGGTCCCGAGGCGCCAGGGTCTGTCCCCTGCAGGCCCCCTAAAGTCCACCATACTCACCTGCTATTTCTTTCTGATGAATTGATCATTCCATTTCCAAAGTTCTGAAATGGCCAACAGACTACAGAAAGAATTCTCTTTAGGCTCCTTTTTGAAACCAGCAGCTACAGCGATCTGCTGACCTTGCTTCAGGGCCACCCTGTGCCCACTTTAGCAGCAGGGTGGGCAGGAGCCCTTCCAACATTCTTTATTTCTTTGTGTAGAGTCAAGCCACTACTCACCATTATTTTCCTCTACTTGAAGACTTCCCTTCAACATGACTTAAACTGCAGCCTTTAACATGACTTGAAGTTTAATTGTAATGAATTTCTACATTATTTGAAAAAAAAATCAGCAGCAGCTTTGCATGGTTAAATTTAATGAACAATTTACTGTAGTGATTACCTTTACAAGGGTAAAGGAATAGACCTTAATTGATGACTCTAGGGATAGGAAGGAGGATTCATATCTTTGATAAAAGAGAAAATAATAGATTAATACTTTTAGTTTTTCAGTACTTTAAAATGCCATTCAACATATGCCAGAGAAGACTGAGATATGGTTACTAAATACAATGAATGGAATACTGAAAAAGCTACTCATATCTGAATAAAGTTTAGTTAATAGCAATAGACCACTTTTGATTTCTTAGTTGTGGCAAATGTATTGTGACCACAAGTGATAGTTAACTGTGTTGTCAACTTGATTAAGAAACACCTAGCAGATTGGTTTAGCACAGTCTGGGTGTGTATGGATGACTGACTTACTGAAGAGGGCAGAACCACCCTGGGCATGGGTGCACCATCCAATACATTTGTAGCCTTGGGGAATAAAAAGGGAAAGAGGAAGGAAGTCTCAATTATGCTCCTTAGGAGAAGCTCTAGTGTTCACCATTGTCTTTGGACAACTGTCTCCAGGCTTCCAGTGCACTCCTCGGCCTTCCAGCACAGACCCTTTAGCCTTCTGCCTCCTGATCCAGACTCACAGTGAACTCTGCAGTGAGCTCCAAACCTTTGACTTTTGACTGAATCCTCTAGCACCCCAGAATGTGGAGGACCCTTTTGCATTTTCTACACCTAACTCTCCAGGAAGCCATTATAAGCCTACCTTGTAAATTCTTTACATATCATATATATGTTTCATATTAAATCTGTTCTGCTAATGAACCATAATTGATAACACCATGTCAGATGTTAACTATTTGGGAAACTGAGTGTATAATTTTTGAGAATTATCTACCTTTGTAATTTTTCTGTAAATATAAAACTAAGAAAACAAAAAATATGCTGTTCAATTGTCTTATAGCTTGCATAGTTTCTGATGAGCTTTGTGACTATTTTGTTTCTTCTGTAAAGGTGGATCTTTTATAACTGGCTGATTTTAAGATTTTCCACTGTTGGTTATTAGGAATTGGTTACAGTGAGCCTCAGTGTGGCTTTTCATTTATGCTACATGAATTCTTTAAGCTTTTTGGATCTGTAGGTTAGAGATTTCTATCTAATTTGGAAGTTTGGAGCCATTTTTATATTCCGTTTTTGTCTCGCACCTCTCCTTCTGGTATTTTAATCTGTGATAGGTTAGTTTGTATTGTTGTATTTGCTTCTTTTTAATAGGCATAACTTTTATCATGCTTATTTGCTAATATCTTTCTCTTTGTCATTTCTTGATGTGTTTGTAGTGACATATTTCTCCTGGTTTTAATTCTAATTTCCTGCTTCTTGTTATATCAGTGTCTTATTGGATGCTATACGTTGGTAATTTTATATTGGTTATAGGTTTTATTGGGCTTGCTCTTACATGCAGCTAAATTACTTGTAATTTGGCTTAATCTGTTCAAATTTTTATTGAATGGAGAATAACTTTTCCCTCAGAGGTACTTTAGTCCCATTAATAAGGCATAGCTCATACAGAATCTCTACTGAACATCCAGAGTAATCCAGAACACTTAGCTAGTTCTAGCTGTGTGGAGCTTGAATGCCCAGGCCAGCATGGGCACTATGCTTTACCTGGGAACTCACCCTGTGCTTGTGTGTCTGAGACTCAGGGAATCTGTGCAGATTTCTTGAGTTCTATGAGGTGGTTGTTGTTGTTGTTTGTACTGAGGACAGAACCCAAGGGCTCATTCCCATCCTCCCTTTTTTTAAATTTTCAAACAGGTTCTTGCCAAGTCTATGTTGTCAAGACTGGGCTCAAACTTGGAATCCTTCTACCTTGGCCTCCTAGAGTTTGGGGATTATATGCATGTGACACCATGTCTGGCTAAGGTTCTCTTTTGTATATAGGTCTTTCCTTTGTTCAGATTTAGCCACTTCAGCATCCCTCTTCAACTCCAGCTTCTGTCTCAACTATGTGAAACTATTTCCCCTTGCCTGGTATCTCCTCTGCACTGCTGTTTATAATGTATGGTCAGGCAAAAATCTAGAGTGATGGTAGGGTTTGCTTCATTCCCCTCAGGGATCAATGTCTTTGGTGCATCTTTCTCAATGTCTGCGGGCCATTGTTTCAGCTATTTTTTGGTCCAATTTTCTATTACTTCATAACAAAAGGATAAATATTGGCCATTTCAAAGGCCAGAAGTAAAGGATCTATCTAAAGTATAAAACAGCAAAGAAAGTGTTTTAAAATCCATTTTGCTCTGCATCTGTTACATTTCTTTATATTACTGCCTAAATATATATTGTTCACCTTAATCGTTATAAGTTTTACATTGGATAAAATGACTAGACAGGACTTTGTCTTGTTTTCCTTGGGAACTATAGTCTGGGAAGAAAAAATGAAAGGCTATTTGGTGGTCAACTTGATAGACTATGGCACCAAACTGGTCCCTTTTCCTATGGAACACACAACCAGGATACATTTTGCATATGTGAAGCACTTTGCTTACCAGTGTGTGGTATACAGGCTGCTTTGCTTAGTCATATGTACTTGAAACACTCTGTTTAGTAACATGTGGAGTGTGTGACACTGTGTTTAATGAAATAGCTGTGTCAAATGATGTGTAGTTAAGTGTGAGCATGTGACTCACTTCAGGCTACTATACTCAAAGCATAAGATATATGTGTCATTTCTGTGACTAGCCCAAAGAAATTTCCCAGATGATTCTTCTTGGTTGTACCGTTTGTTTTCCTAAACTTGTTTTATGGTCTATGGGAAAGGCCTAGAAGCAAAATCTAAAGTCCCATGAGATTGAAAAAACTCAGATCTCTGAACCATTGTATATTGAAAGTTCTTTCCTCTCATTTTGCTAACTCACACTTTCATTGTGGTGTGAATAAAAAGTGAATCCTTTTCTATGTGTCTGTATATGTTAAGTTATTGAAGTTTGGGTTTTACTTGTTGAATAAGCCTATGTTCACTTATATTGTGTTAAATAGTATTTGTAGTAAAGCTGAAAGGTATTTGGGTTTTTTTAGTAGAATATCTTTGTGACAATACAGAGGTAAATTTGGCCATTAGTTGACAGTGATGTCCCCTGGCCTGATTCCAGATTCCAGAATCTATTGATATTTTAAAATTGATTCTAACTCAGTATATTTTCAACATAACTAGATTGAACATTTGAACATAACTATAAAGATGATTTGTTTCTATCTAAAAAGAATCATTGCTTTTCCGTCAATATCTTTCTAGGATGCTGCTGAATACTGGCTGCACCTAAAGCACTGTGAGATATCCTAAGCAGTATCTGGACAGGGAGGGCTGCCAGGAATAACTTTCACTTAGAAAATGAAGAATGCACACTGAGATGATGATGTGACGCAAATGGGCCCCTCAACCTCCTCAGAGGCAGCTTTGGATAAATCTTTCCCTTTTTTCTCCAAATTCATGGCCTCCTTTACTTCAGTCAACCTTAAGCAGACAAACCTAAGTGTATGGACCTAAGAATCTATTAAGTTTGGGAAACATGAAGGGACACAGGTCCCTCCTGTTGGGAGACATGCATCCTGGGAACAGGGATGGACTGCTTGCAGCTACTGCTGGATGCTTTTTTAATTAATTAGGTAGTTAATTATTGGTACTGAGAGTTGAAGTCAGGGCCTTACACTTGCCAGGCAGGCACTGTGCTGCTGAGCTACATCTCTGGCCCTGGGTTACCTTTTTTTTTCTGTACAGGCAACCGAACTCTCAGCCTCATGCTTGCCAGGCAGGTGCTTATGCCACTGAACTATGTCCCTAGCCCCCATGGGTCACTTTTTGTTTGTTTGTTTTTTGGTAGCAGGGATTGATCTTGCGCTTGCTAGGCAATCCCTTATGTCCACTGAGCTAAATCCCAGCAGGGTCATTTTATTAACCAGGAATTTTCCTCCTTTCCTGTTCATGGCCTAGGCTGCCTATAAAGGTTCCTGCTTTTGTTGTGAAAAGGAAAAAGGCTGCTGGGGGTGCTGGGAGTGGGAGGTCTGTGGCTGTTTTCCTGCTGAGAAGGGCACACCAGGATCCACTGTCCCCACAGCTTGGATTTACTCTGTGGTCATTCCTGCAGTGGGTGAGTGAGCAGGAAACAGAGCAGCCTGGCATCAGTGAAGAAGAGCTTCAACTATAGGAATGATCCAGTCCAGCACGCTGGCAAGAGAAGGGGATCTGCCTCTGTCAGGCACCCCAGTGTACTGCCGAGAGTGCCTTCACCTGGGTCACCCTGACTTGCTCTGTACATTCTATTGACAGCATCTGCAGGGGAGAATCCTGGGAGATTCTCAATTCTAGAACTGCTTGGGGAGCGGCTGCAGCTGGAGATCGATCATACCTGTGGGGTAAAGCAAAGTCAGCCCTGGAAACACGGAGAGCCTGAGGCTGAACTTGGACTTGTGATCATCTTGCCCCAGCCTCCCAGAGTGGTGTGATCACAGATGTGGATCACTAAGTCCAGCTAAGTCGAGGGTTTTATACTTCTCCCTATATCCCGAGATCACAAGTGCTTGCTTAAATTGAACATCACTAACTATTGGCTTTCGTATCCAGAATTTCGCAAATTTGTGTACACCAAGAATGCATGAGGGCTGATCTTAAAGACATCCTTGAATTCTTATGCTCTATATAAGTGTTTGTAAACTTAAGATTGATCGTATGTGTTGTATGCTTTTTGAGAACTACTCTCTGCCATATTCTAAGTAGAGAATCTCAGGCTATCTTAATTCCCTGAGCAGGAGGAAAACCCATTCCTTCTTGTCATAAGCCACTCGAAGTCAGCTCTTTCATTTATCCTAATAGGGTGACATGGTGTGTCACATCTTGACAACATCAGGATGGTGACTCATGATGAAACCCGAGAACACACGATGTAGACAGTATACACTGCACTGCAGCACACAGTACAAGGACTGGACTCTGAAACTTTTGGGATTCTCATAACTCGGGTTGTATTAGAAATTGAGCACACAATTTTCTGTTGGAGAGTTGCATAGTGTTTAGCAAACATACACATCAGTGTTTCAAAGAGAAATGGTGAAAAGCTGGAGGTCAGCTGTCCACTGACAAGGTGAGTATAGATCTCTGCTTAGATAGCAGCGTGTAGATAAAAGAGCAGTTTCACTCTGAGAGGATGGATGGGCAGGGTATGAGCAGGACCCTGATGGAAATTCCCTGACTTCTCTCAGCACCTTGTATCGCCCCTGGCAGTGCAGTACCTGTGCACAGTGTGAGTGGTATGTCAGCTCAGAAATGTGTTTAGCCTTGTGTGTATGAGGTCCCAGGTGAACAGCGGCAAAGCGGGCTTCTTCCCTAACCTGCTTCCCTTTTCTTCCTTTGCAGAAAGTTGTTTGTAAAAACTAGAAATTACCTCAAGTATTTTAAAGTGTATTTTCATAATTTGACCATAAGGTTGAGATTTTTTCTTTGTTGAAGACTGAGTAGAGAATTGATTACTTCAGAAGAAAAAAGGCCAGGGATTTAGCTCAGTGGCACAAGCACTTGCCCGGCAAGTACAAGGTTGTGAGTTTGATCCCTGGTACCCCAAAAAAGAAGCAATAAAAAAAAAAAAACTAGAAATTTAAATGATTTATTTTTAATTTAGCATAAATGTGTGTAAGATCCACAGAATCGTGTAGCAGGTGAACTGATCACTTGTGGTTACTGCTTATGTATCTCTGATTCCATTTAAATTCCCCCAAAGGACCACAAATTATAGTGCTTGGAAGCTCTTTGTAACCTGGCAGTCTTCAAGCAGAATATTACATGGCTTCAACTCTGGAATTTTGAGTAAGTTAATAATTGAGGTTAATTCAGCAAAATTGGTTAGGCATTGTGGGGCACACCTATAATCCCAGCACTCAGGAAGCTGAGGCTGGAGTTTTGTCATGAATTTGAGGCCAGCCGGCGTTACATAGGGATTTCCAGAACACACTGAAATACATAGCAAGACACTGTCTCAAACAAAAAATATGTAGCAATGTTGTTTTAGTTACTTTTTACTCATGGCTGAGACAAAATACCTGATGCCCAAAGCAGGGAAAGGAAAGGGTTTTTTTGTACAGTTTTTGGAGGTTTCAGTCCATACTCAGTTGGCTCCAAGGCAGGGTGGCATGGCGGGGCCGCAGTTCATGGCGGCTGCAAACAGCAAGGTGAAACCCTCAAGAGAGAGAGACACACCTTCTTCCTGCCATTACATCCCATCCTGGCTCCACCCCCTTGGAGGGTGTAGCACTGACACCACAAATCCAAGCGCCAGACAATGAACCAATCACAAATGCACAGTGCAAATACATGAGGCCTGGGGGCCACCGACATAAACCACGACAGTTGTGTACTGAAAAGATTATTTGTGGTTTCTTTGTCTCCACGTATTGGCCATAGGATTGTATGGAAGTTTATATTTTAGCCATGTGATTTCTTTGTCCCACTGCTTCTGGCTTCGGATTATTGCTATTTTCAAAAAATTTTTGATGTGATAAAAATGTAGATGTTGACTTTTTGTGATAATAAATTAAAAATTTTAAAGAATCAAAAGTTTAAAGAATCAGAAAAAATGCTGTAGTGCAAATTATGAAAGAATTGTAGAAAATTTTGATAAATGAATTTTTCATCTGGTGTTTTACAGATATATGCTTCTATATTACATAATCTACCAACATGTAGAATAATCTAATTCTTTGCATTTGTCTAAGTTTAACCACCATGTATGCTTATTATACCTATTGCAGAAACTCACATGTAGTGTTTGTACTTCTGTGAAATTTTTTGTATCACTGTGTTGCATTTTGTGTAATGTTTACATTTTCCAATGCAGTGCTCATTGTTGATACATAATTATATGATATATTTTTGTAAATTAAACTAGGGATATATACCTTGATATAATAGTTAATTCCATTGGAGTTTTTTCTGTTGGTACTTTAATGTTTTCCAACATATACCATGATCTTACATGCAAGTGAAGACATTTTGATGTGTTCTATTTTAATCTCAATGTGTATTGCTTTTTTTTCTTCATTGTGTTTTCTCTACATTCACTAATAAGATTTTAGGCTTTTAAAAATAGATTTGTAATTTAATGACATTAATAAATTATTCAATAATGCTAACAAGAAAAAGAAAATGAAGAATTCATGGCATCACTGGTCCATCATGTTTATGAAATCCCAGTGGGCAGATATAGCTATGGTTCTCTTCTTGGGGAATGGGGTAGATTCCTTGAAAAGTCCATGATTCTTCTTCCTGGGAGGAACATTTGATTGGGGTCTCTGCCTTTAAATCTTGCTCACATTCGAGGTACATATTGGGGATTATGCCCTCCTTTGTGGATGTTCAGCTTTCAGAACTCATTTTCTATTTGAACCAATTTCAGTTTCCATAGGGAGTATTACAGGTATTTTTAAAGTTTTTTTAGTCCATGTTTATGTTTTCTTAGATATTATAATTCTATGAAAATAGCATCCAATTCCATGAATAGTAATCATAATTTCATGGCATCATTTTTATAGTTGGCTCACCCCTGTTTCTTCCTAATAGCAGATAAAATGCATGGATTCAAATAATAAGTTAGAGAGTGAAGTTAACATTCATAATCTGATCTTTGCCATACATTTGAGTCTTAGTGACATTTCACTGCTAACACCTTTTTCAGATTTTTCTTTGTTTTTAGAATCTAGAGGTAGTTGGCCTTTCTAATCCTTTCATTCCATTTGATTCACTAAATCTTAGATTCTCCCTGGAGCTCTCTTTATTCTCTTATTTCTCTTCGCAAACTGGTTGTTTATATCCTAAACTCATATATTTCCTCCTCCTCTCTTATCAATGGTAACCAATAACATGTTATTGTTAGTGCTTTTTTCCTATCATCTTTTATTTGACCTACAGACTTGGTGAGCACTTGGTCTGCTATGGCAGTTAGGGATCTCATGCTTCCAAGTCTTGTTTCTGTGCCTCCCACTGTAGACCTGCTCAGTTAATACCATTTGTTTTAGTATTTTGTTTAGGCAACAATTAAATTTAGTTTATCAGTTTCTGTATTTTTACTATAAGAAATAACTCCTAGACTTTAGACGCTTTACACAAAAGTGTCTTTCTCACATAGCCCATCCATTCTGATTTTATCAGCAATAATTCAAAATAGATAAAGCTGGGTGTGGTGGTACATGCCTATAATTCCAGCACTTTTGGAGGCTGGGGCAAGGGGATGGAAAGTTTGAACCCAAGCTGAGTGACTTAGTGAGGAGGACCTATCTCAAAATAAACAAATAAGTAGAGCTGGAGATGAAGCTCAGTGTGAAGTCCCTGGGTTCAGTTCTACTACCACCAGGAAAGAAAAGCATATAGTAAATAAAAGTCTTTAATTCTAGGGAGAGAGAGGAAAATGGAAATGAGAGACAAAGGATTTCAAAATCATCATATATGATAGGCTGAGTGAAATAAACATTCATATTACTGTATTTATATTGCACATATATATATGCATTTGCGTGTGTAGAAATTTTTAATAATGAAATAATGAAAAACTATTTCAGCTTACTTTTCAATCAAATTAGCACACATCTAAATGTTCAAAAGGAAAGCATGAGTGCCATTTTTTGACTCCAGGTCATCCCTTATCTTTACTCACAAGAAACTTCTCCCTTTTAAGATTGAATTGCTTGGCTACAGAAATTCTTCCTGATTTAAGTCAGCTATCATTGTGGCAAAAGAAAACTGAGTTACTCTGCAACTATGTGATCTCAGGCAGTAGAGTTATAGCCAAGGGTTTCAGGGGAACTGCTACTAATGGTCTGGTTGTGTTGCTGCCTTGGGAGGATGCCCTTAGAATGAATCAACATGTCAGTGTCTAGCCTTGCTCTGCACCCTGTGTGACATAGGAGCCTCAGCTCACTAGTTGTATTGTTGGTTTGGTTTAATTTCATATTGCCTAGCAAAGAAGTGTGGTTAAAATGAGGTAACTTTATTAGAATTGAGTCTCATTTTTGAAAGCTAATTATATATATAGGATAATGAGAAAACTGTTAAGTCTTATTGCAGTCTACTTTATTAAAAATTAGAACTACTATTTGACTTTTTCACTTCTAAGGGCAATAGTGCTTATGAGGGAAAATATGTATTTGTTATCACACATACTAGATAACATAAATGAAGTATAATAAAACAGTCTACACTGCAATAGAGTTATAAATGTTGAGCAGAGATTTGAGAGGGTGTCTTAGATTATTTGAGGTGCTATACCAAAATAGTACAAACTAAATGGCTTATAAACACTAGACATTTACTTTTCACAGTTCTGGAAACTGGGAAGTCCATGTGTCAGCTGACACAAGGTCCTCACCATTTAGCTTATGAATGATGTCATTATGTCCTTTTATTCTGGAAGGGGAGAGGTACCCCTTGTGGCCTGCCTCTTTTTCTTGTATATTATTATGCTAATGCTATTCCTTAGGTTTCCTTCCTCATGACCTAATAAACTCCCAGACATCCCAGTCCTAATAACGTCACCTTGGAGTTTCAATATTTAAGCATAAGGGAGACACAAATATGTATTCAGTCGGTAGCAAATGCAATTAGGAGTACTTTGAAAATGTTTTAGTTATCTTCCCAGACTAATCACAAAAGGAAAGTGTGAGTCAGTGTGTAATGTGGGAGAAAGCCAAGCCAGGACAAATGAGAATGTTCAGAATGAGGTTGCTAAAACTTAGACAAGGCAGCTGTTGGAATTGCACTTTCAGGTTAGCAGGACTGAGCAAGCAGCAGAAACGAGGCATTCAAGCAGAAGGGAATCTAGCCTTTTTGCTGTAGGGAAAATGGGACAGAAAATTCTTTAGGTTGAGATCAGAAGCAATGAATACCAAGTAGTAGCTAAGGATGAATAGAGGAAGGACATGTTTAGGGTGGTTCCTGAATCAATGAAATGTGCTCACAAAATGTTTCATGGTAAATACATCCTATAAGGGCAGCTTAAGATTTCTCAGGGCTTCTGGGTTTATTGAATCAGTACAAAAAGTGATTTGCGATTGTGTGCAACCTATCCTGGGGTCACTGTGAGTATACAGAAACTAATTTACTTGACTTGTTCAAACATGTTATAGTTTATATTTAAAACATCCTCCAGAAGTCTAATATGTTTGAAAGGTGATTGGGTCATGGGACACTATACTTATCAGTGAATTAGTTCCCTGAAGAGTTCTTAGCTGACTTGGTGTTAGGAAGTGGGGCCTGGCTAGAGGAAGGGCATTGAAGGTGTGACATGGAAGGGTGTATTCTTGTCCCTGGCTCCTTTTCCTCTGCCACTATCAATGCAATTTATAGTTCTTCTGACTTTGAGATATCGAGTTTGTCATTTTGGTGTGTACGATATTTTTTCTTTTACTTCAAAACCTGTCTTTTCCTTCCACTACACAATGGACAGTGTTTCTCCTGAATAACCAATGGGTTACAGATGGGATTAAAGAAGAAATTAGACATTTTCTACAATTAAATAAAATGCCAATACAATACACTGGAACTTATGGGACACAATGAAAGCAGTCCTATGAGGGAAATTTATAGAGGTGAATACCTGTATCAGGAAAACAGAGCAAACAATTTAAAGTTGAACCTCAAGTTTCAAGAAAAAGAAGAGCAAGTCAAGTCCAAAGCTTGTATGAGGGAGGCAATTAAGATCAGAGCAAAAATTAATGCAATGGAGACTAAGAAAGCATTACAAAAAATCAACGCATTGAAGATTGGTTCTTTGAAAGAGTAAATAAAATCAACAAACTCTTAGCCAACCTTACCACCTCAAAAAAAAAAAAAAGGAAAGACTCAAATCCATGTAATTAGGAATGAAAGGGTGAAATCACAAGAGATCTTACAGAAATCTGTAAGATCTCTATACCTCTATGACCTATAAGATCATCTATACCTACTTTGAGAACTTGTATTCTAACAAGATGAAAAATAGGGACGAAGTGGACAGATTCCTAGATTCATATGAATTATCAAAGCTGAATCAAGAAGATAAAAATATTCTAAATAAACCAGTATCAGTCAATGAGTTGAAGATGTAATTTAAAACTTACTAACAAAGAAAACTTCAGTCCCTAATGGATTCACTGCTGAATTCTACAAGAAATTTACAATACCTAATATAATACCTAATACACTGAAGAGTTCTCAAACTCTTTAGTGAAATTGCAAGGAGGCAATACTCCCAGACTCAGACCTGGAAGCACGCATTACCCTAATACCAAAAACAAAGAAGGACCCAACTAAGAAAGAGAACTAAAGGTCAGTCTCCCTAATGAACATAGACACAAAAACCCTCAATAAACAACTGGCAAACAGAATGCAGCAAATCATCAAGAAGATTATATAGCATGATCAAGTCAGATTCATCCCAGGGATGCAGGGATGGTTCAACATATGTAAATCAATAAATGTAATATACGATATTAACAGAGCCAAGAACAAAAATCATATAAACATCTCAACAGATGCAGAAAAGACACTTGACATATTCCAACACTCATTCATGACAAAAACCCTACTGGAAATTGGAATAGATGGTCTTTATCTCAGTCTGATAAAAGCCAATTATGACAAACCAATAGCCAACATCATCCTGAATGGATAAAAAACTGAAAGTTTCTACTCTAAAATTGTAAACAAGACAAGGATGTCCACTGTTACTACTTTTATTCAATATAGGTTCTGTAAACGTTAGCGTGAGAAATTAGACAAGAGAATGAAATAAAAGGAATAAGGATAAGAGAGAGAGAAGTTAAAGTATTATTTATGGATGACATGATACTCTATATAGAAGGCCCCAAACTCTACCAAAAGACTTCTATATTTAATAACCAAATTCAGTAGTATAGCTGGATACAGTCAATGCTGAAAAATCAATAGCCTTCCTGTGCACAAATAACAAACTCCCAGGAAAAAAAAATTAGGGAAACCACACATTTCACAATAGCATTCAAAAAAATGAAATAACTAGAATTAAATTTAACGAGGAAAGTAAAAGACCTCTACACTGAGAACTGTAGTACTCTGAAAAAAAGATTGAATATATCAGAAAATGGAAAGATATCCTTTGCTGTCAGGTAGGAAGAATCAATATAGTGAAAATGACCATATTTCCAAAATTTCTATATAGATTTAATACAATCCCAATAAAAATTCAGAAAGCATATTTCACAGAATTAGAAAAAAGTCCTCAAATTCATTTGGAATCAGAGAGTCCTAGAATAGCAAAGGCAATTCTGGGCAACAAAGGCAAGGCAGGAGGCATCACAACCCATGACTTCAAATTATACTACAGGAGTACTGTGATGAAAATAGCATGGTAGTAGAAACAAACAGACAAACAAAATCAAACTCAAGGATCAATAGAACAGATTAGAAGATGCAGAAAGAACTTCAGACACACTTAGTCACCTTCACTGGAAGCAAGATAGCCTCTTTCATAAACAGTGCTGGAAAAACTGGCTTTCCACATGCCAAAGATTAAAACTAGACCCATATCCTTCATCATGCACTAAATACAAGTAAAATAGATAAAAGATCTAAATATTAAAATAAAAATACTAAATCTTCTGGAAGACAGAATAGGTAGAACCTCTTGAAAACACTAATGGAGGCAAAGATTTTATGAGCAAAACCTCAGTTGTATAGGACATATCACAAAGAACAACTGAGACTTCATCTTATAAGAAAGCTTTTGCAAGCAAGAGAAACTACAGAGTGAGGAGACAACTCTTGTAGTGAGAAAAATTTTTGCCAGCTGTTTCTCAGACACAGGACTATTATCTAGGATATATAGAGAATTCCAAAAAAATCAGACCTCCCAAATTTAAAGATCCAATCCAAAAATTGGCACCTGTAATGAACACACCCTTCTCAGATGAAGAAGTAGAAATAGCAAATAAATATATGAAAAAATGTTTAGCATCACTGGTCATTGGAGAAATGCAAATTAAAACAACAATGAGATTCCATCTCACCCCAGAAAGAATGGCCATGATGAAGACATCTATAATAAAAGCTGGCAGGGCTATGAGGAAAAAGGAACCCTTCTCCACTGTTGGGTGTGTAGACTGGTGGAATCTGGGGAATTCAATGGGGAAATCAATGTGGAGATTGCTCAAAACATTAGGATTACAGGTTCTATTCAACCCAGCCATTACCTTTCTTGGTGTTTTCCTGAAAAAATTAAAAACATCATACTACAATGATATAAGTATACCCATGTTTATTGTGGCATGGTTTGTAATAGCTAAATCTTGGAAACAGCTCAAATGCCCACCAACAACTGATGAATGGATGAGGAATATATGGCTTTTTTATACATGAAGTACTACTCTTCCATAAGAGAGGATAAGCTTGAGACATTTCTAGATAAATGGATATATCTTGAGGCCATACTCTTAAGTGAAATAAATTGTACACACTTGTAAATACCACATTGTTTCTCTGGTGTGAGAAACAACATGTAAATAAAGGCCCAGATGTACAACAGATATTGAGAAACAGGAGGACAATGTTCAAATGGGAAGAACTAGGGAAGAGAAATTGGAAAAGGAGGGAAGGGGAAAGAAATAAAATGAGAAAATCAGGAAAAAATGGAAACAAAGCTTTTGTAAATAAGGAAGGGAAGAGTGGATGAAGGGAGGTTTAGGGAATGGGAAAAAAACAAATTATATCACATAAAGGTATAAATTCAATATAATCAATGTAATCATTATATATACCTAAAATACAACAGTTAAAAAAATTGATGGTGTTAATGAAATAGAGGATGGATCATAGGTTTACAGCTGGGAAGAACACTCTTCATATACCAACCAACTACTGAAATGATTTTTAATTCTTTCATTCAAATATTTTAGTGCCAGCTCTCAGCCAGTTGCCTTTCTAGGCCAATCTATAATGGTGACAGATGGGGCATACAAAGTCTCTCTTCTAGAGACCTGTATTAGACAAGTAAAAATAAATTCCCTATGTAACATTAGGTAAATAAAGAAAAATAGAGTAGGAGATTAGATTCTGATGGGAAATATCCCATAGCACAAGCCTAAAAATAACAGAAAAACCTGGGAGAAAAAAGGAAAAAAATACATTTTTTGGGACAACAAGGCACTGTGACAAGGAGTTGTGAGAAAGCATAAGGGTGGCAAGGGGAAGGTTGGAGAGGCAGAGCCCAGTAATGCAGTTTTGTTGGACATGGGAAAGTATTTGGACTTCTTTTTTAATGGAGGATTAAAAAAAAGGGGTATTCTGGCTTATATTATAAAAGATGAATCGGGCTATTCTATGATGAATTGCTAGAAAGAATGGGGGGCTTGACAAAAGTAGAAACAAAAGTTTTAACATTATGAATGGAACTTAATGGTTAATCAAATTATGGTAGACTCTTGAGTTTATTCCAAACATAGTGCAAGCATAAAGTTGAAAAAGTATATGTATTTGAAAAGAGAGTTTAATGCAATATATAAACAAGTTATTAGTAAAAATGATTGAACCTAGTTAATTTGTGGCTTTCAACTTCTGTTCCAATATTTTTGAAAGGGCAGGATAAACATGTAAACCCTAGGACCTCACTGAATTCTACATTTCTATGATTTTGAGAACAAGTCCAGTTAGCAACAGCATTAGATATAACCATATAACAGTTACTCTAAAATATTTAGATGGAACTTTCCGAAAATTTAAAGCATAGGTTTTTTTTTTATAAAAGTTCATTTGAACAGACTATTTATCCTATATTACCTGTAAACCTATTAAAAGTATTATGAAAACTCATAATATTAATTTAGTAAAGGGATAATATAAAGCATATAAGTGTTCATAAATTTAACTTTTCAAAGGTAGGCAACTAATTTTGAGTGCAAGTATTTCAAATATATTTATGTTGATATAATTATTTTTATTATATTCCATAATTCACAATACTACATTTTCATATCCATCTGTCCATTAGTTTCTCATAAATGAGTATACTTTAAAAATATTAAATCTAAAAAAGAAAATAAATGTCTATATGTTCTAATTTGGAAGGATTATAAAGCACTAATGCCATTTGAGGCTGATAATTCTCTGTTGTAGAGGGCTTTTCTGCGTATTTCAGAATCCTTGAACTCCATCAGTTATAGTCAGTTCAACCCCATCCCAATTGTGATGATGAAATCTGTCTCTAGACGTTGCCAACCATCCCAGGAGGGGTGAAATCCCTTTTAGGGAGAGAGTCATTTATAATGACTGTCTATAAAGTGAGGTTTCTTTTCCTTTCTTCAAAGGTTGAAAATGAAAAATCTGTTTATTCTTATGAAGTTTAACCTCTTATATTCTAGATACAGAAAAAATATATTTTCTTTCTCCAACACAGGAGTGATGACTTCTCACAATCTTAGATTTTAGAATTCAAATTTAAAAGCAATGTGTATTTGTTAGTTTCAACAATGTCTTAGTCACGATTAGCATCAGACTGGCTATCCTCCACCTCTGCAGCACTGAAAACCTGGATACCACTGAAGGGAGATGCTCCAAGTTGCCTCAGTTCACACCTCACCCCAATGTCTGAGCACGGCTTTACCTGTATTGGTAGGCAAACCAACCGTCTCACACATTTATCTAGATATTCTCTGTTTCTGATTAGTTGGAAAGAGAATAAAGAGGTGGCATTTACTAAATATATACGGTTAAGAGTTGTCACTTGGTTTCTAGGACCCCTGCAGACATCCAAATCTATACTCTTGTTGCTTACAGTAATGGCATAGTATTTGTATTTACTTCTCACATTCTAGTGCATATTTTAAATCATTTCTAGATTATGCGCGTTGATGAAAAATCCAATCTGAAAATCCAAAATTTGAAACTTGTTGACTGTTAACATGATGCCACCAGTGGAAAACTGCACACTTGACCTCATGTGAAGAGTCACACAATTTTTTTTTTTTTTTTTTTTTTGGTGCCAGGGATCAAACTTATGACCTCGTGTTTGCCAAGCAGGCACTTACACCGCTGAGCTAAACCCCTGGCCGTATACAAAATTATTAAAAATTTTGTATAAATTACCTTCAGACTATATATGTATATACATACAGATATATACTATGGTATTCATGAAAAAGAAATGAATTTCATGTTTGGAATTGGGTTCTACCCCCAAGGTATCTCATTATATATATACAAATATTCCAAAATCTTAAAAAGTCTTGAATGCTTCAGGTCTTAAGTACTTAAGTAAGTAGTATTTATTCAGTCATACCTAGTACAATGTAAATACCACATAAATAGTTGCTATAGTGTATTATTTAGGGAATAATAAGAAAAAAAGTCTGCATGTTTAATACAGAAGCCATTTTTCTTTAAAAATTTTTTTTGATCCATAGTTGATCCAGTTCACAGCTGTGGAACCCATGAATATGGAGGACCAACTGTACTTCCAGAAATAATACAAAATGATCCCTTCAGAAATGAATCTGCATCATTTCTTTCCACCAAAATAGAGAACCACAGCAATATTTCTGCATGCTCTCATGGTCTAAATCAGGCCCTCAGAATGCAGTAGCTGCTGCTCAGAAACCAGGAGGCTTGCTCAGAGACAGACTGAGGCGTTGGTTCATGCAGAGTACTTCTCTATGGTCAAGTGAGATCAAGGGTGTACAAAAAGCTAACCACCAGCACATTTCTAGCATTGAGAAGCTCATGACACACTAGTAATAGCAGAAAGAATCCTCTACAAGCTCCGACATCTGCTACATCTCAAAAAAATGTTCAGTGAATGCTGAACGTAGGAGTTACCAGAGTAGTAGCTACCAGAAGATTTCTTACTGCTTCACTTTCTTATTTCAGAAAATGGGAACGGTATTTGTTAAATCCCATAAGTGGTTTGGAAAGAAAGCATTATCAGTATACTACAGGTCTCTAATACATATATTCCACAAAAAATGTTTACACACTTCAGGAAGAGAAAAATGTGTATAAATATTTTAATACTAAATTTATTGAAACATGACAGTAACACAAGTTACCTCTGGCCTCTACAATCACCAGAGGTGCTCAAAGTGGTGGCCTTAGCTTCCAGACATTTATTAGTATGGTAAACTGCTGCTTGGTAACCTCGGTTACTGAGATTGCTGCACACCGCATTTTCCATTTCTGCTCTAAGGGCCAGCAGGGTAGTGGGTTTTCTGTGATACACAACATCCTCTAGGACCATCATGTGAATTGTTAGGAACATGACACCATCTGTTGAAAAAACATAACATTATTGTTTTTTCCTTAAGTGTGTGTACATTTTTTTGTCTGTTTCTGTCTCTGTTTCTCTCTCCCTGTCTGTCTCTCTGTCTCTGTATGTCACTGTCTCGCCATCTTTTTGTCTGTGTCTCTATCTCTGTCTCTCTCTATATCTCTGTCTCTGCCTTTGTCTCTGCAATATAAATATTTGTCTATCAAATATCTATAAAAAGAAAAGTCTTGTTTGCTAGTTTCTAAAATACATAGCTAAAACTGCCCATAAAAGGATGCGCCTTCAGTTTTTTAGAGCAGTCTGAGACAAGGGTGGGCTTCCCCTCCCTCCTGCAGCCGGCTGGTTCCAGACCTTTCGCGAACATGGACTGGGCAGGGCGTCCGAGGCGCCTGCTGCCGAGCGGGTCCCTACTCCCGCGGCGGCCCTGGCCCGCAGGTGGCCCTCGCGCGGCCGGGGGCTCCCCCAGGTGGCGGGCCGGCGCCAGGGCCACTTTAAGGGCGGCCTGCGCGCGCGCCCCCAGCTGTGGTGGGCGCCCTGGCGCGAGCGGCGGGCTGCGCGGCTGGCGAGCTCCTCCTGAGGGCAGCAGGCCGCTCCGCCACCGCACGTGCGCCGCGGGCATGGCCGCCCCAATTATGGGCCGGGAGCTCGGCGGGATCTCGGGCCAGGTAAGAGGAGGAGGAAGAGGAGGCAGCTGCGATTATAGCCGCGCGGCGGGCCCGGGGCCCAGGCAGCTCTCATAGAGGGGCGGGCGGGGGTTCCCCGGCCCTGGACGGGCCGAGGCTGCCCGGGCCCCGCTGCACCACCTCAGCAGGACGCCAGGCGACCTGGGCCGGCCCGGTGCCGAGGCACCCGGCATTGAGGCTTGCGACTCTGTGATACCGCTTTTTCTAGCCAAAGGCCACTTGCATGATCTAGGAACACAATTTAATGGCACTCGGAACTACTGCGGTCAAAATGTGAATTGTGTTTTTAGTTTTAATACAGGAGGTGGAATATAGGAAAGCGTATTTCCCGCGTTCCTGTGTGCACACGTTGACTTGCTGGATTTCGGTTTGCGAACAGGCACGGTGTCCCAAGGTGGCCTGGCTCAAGCTCGCGCGTACACACACGCACATTCGCACACACGCGTGGGCCAGTGTGGGAAGCAGGCCGTGGCTGGAAAGGCTTCTCCACCTCCAGGAAAATCGTAGGCCTCTCCTGAAAGTGCCCTTTGGACGGTGCCCTCCGTGGAGCCCAAAATGGCTCTTGGCGACGTTGTAGATGAGACCAGCCATGGCAACTTAGCAGGACTGTCCCAACATAAAAGAAAGGGCGGGATGAGACGTAGCCAGGAGCATTGGCCCTGAATCATTAAATGCCAGTGCGCACACACACTCGCTAAGGCTATCACTGCCTCACTAGAGAACATAAAACCTTGACCACACCGGAAAGCTCTGCTGGCCTGTGTTTGCTTTCTTCTCGAGTGTCTCAGATCTTCTTGGATTTATTGAGAGGGGCCTTTGTGCCCAGGGCAGTTTGTTCCTCCTCCGAAGGCTCTGCTTCGATCTCTCTCCTTGACAACAAGTTTTCTGAAACGGAATTATTTACCGTTCTGAAGTGGCTCCGTTTAACAGGTTCTCTTAATTTTTTCAAGATGGGGGAACCTATTAAAGCTCAAAGTAGTAGGTTATGGGGCAGGATTAGGCCAAGCTGCACTAAATGGAATTCTGAATAAAATAGCTAATTATCTAGTGGTACTAAATAATTGTGTTTTCCAACCCTTGAGAGTATGAAGCTCCAGCAGGGCCTTTTGTGCGCCCTTGCCAGGAGAGCAGCTTGCTCAGTTTCTCCTGATAGAGTTGCTTAAATCCCTGGCTCCTAGGGAAACCAGGCTGAGATTGCCCTGTGAGCCTGTGGGCCCATGCAGCTGCTGCTGATTGTCATCCCTGCTCCTGGTGATAAGAGTGACATAAATAACAACTCACTAAAATGCAGGAGTGATTTGCTTTAAGCACTTAAGCACCTGCTGTTACTAATTAAGGGTTTTAGCTTGCCACAGATTGCAAATGGAAATCCAGTGTTCTAAAAATTATAGATACTGGAGTGCCCAGCATGTTACTGTGACCACAGAAATAAAGTGGAGTGGATGAAGAACATTAGTGATGATGTCATATTATAAAAACTGTCCATACTTAGTGTGGATACCAAGGGGTTAATAGGGCATACTCTGAATGGTGGCATTACAGATGCTTTTTATTTCCACTCTAATGTCTTTTGAATTTTCCAGTGTTTCCTAGTGTATTCCTTTAAGTGCAGTAGCAGTTTAAATAGAAAAAGACTTGGTGTCAAATGAAGTCTAGCTTCACTTGAAAATCTTAAGTGTACTGAAAGGCAGTTTTGCTAAAGCAGAATGTATTAAAAACTTCTATTTTCCTTTTATTATCAGTAAATGCCTTCTTGTCACCTGCGTTCATGTATTATACCAACAACAAGCTGTTTAAACTGAATAAGTATTCAGATTTATGTTGATTATAAGCTATTCACTTGAGTTTAAACTAGATTTAATTTGATTTACTGGATAGTGGACTTGAACAGTGTTCTAATTGCTTTGATTATGAACATTGGAGCATGCCATAAAGAAGCCTGTGTTAAGAGAGCTAATCAAATCTTTCCAGAACTTCTTTTCCTGCTGCCTTTGTGCCATGATTCAAGACACTGCATAAATTTGAAACTCCGGCATAGAGTATGAGTTAGTGGTGCCGGTTCT
Organism: Dolichotis patagonum; assembly: GCA_004027295.1. Lineage (NCBI taxonomy): Eukaryota > Metazoa > Chordata > Mammalia > Rodentia > Caviidae > Dolichotis > Dolichotis patagonum. The sequence goes on from PVJX010006775.1 coordinate 42,048, forward strand.
TTTTCAGCTTTTTCTAGTATCTTTCCAAACTTCACTCAGGTTTCTCCTCACTCACCAGAATCCTCATTGTGCCCTTTTGGCTTTTTAGATACTTCTTGACAAGACTGTGAGATTCTGGGAGAACATTAGGATCTGAGCCTGGGAGGGGAATAGTGTACTCAGAATACCAGGTGCTTGTGAAAAGGCTTGAGTTAGGTAGCTGGTTTCTGTTACTTAAAGCTCACCTTTTGCTTTTAAGTAGACTGTTTCCCAGGCTCCGTGACTCAAATGATGGAGAGAACAGTTCCATTCAATGCAGTTTTCATTGCCCAGCATGGACACATTTGCCCTTTAAGTTCCTCCCCTGTCTTCTTTCTTCCTGTTAGGTTGAATTGACATTTTCTGTGTTCTTTGTGTTCAGGTGTGGTATCACTTGAGAAAATATGGCAATAAGTACCATCCACAGGGCATATACAAATATTTGTTCTTTTTTTTTTTTTTTTTTTTTTGGTACTGGGGATCAAACTCACTGAGGCAGGTGCTTATGCCACTGAGCTAAACCTCTGGCCCAAATATTTGTCTTAAAACTGTACAGCAATGTAAGTATTATCCTTCAGACCAGGATCACATGAGTATCTGACTCAAAGTCACTGAGTGGCTGAACTAAAAGGCTGACCATGATCCTTGCCTAAAAATCGTTTGTTCTCTTTCCATTGCATCAAGCTGTTGAAAAAAGATCAGTAACAGCTTTGATAGAACAGAAGTTCATGCACTCTTCTGTGTTCCAGAGATGGAAAGGCATGCTAGCGTAGCCACAAGGGGGGAAAAAGGCTGCTAAGCTGTAAGCCCCATAAAGCCATTAGGTCAGGGAACTTTGTATGTCTGTTTACCTCATGTTCCCAGAACTGTGCGGCTTGTGTTACCACTGTGTTCGCAGAACCCAGAACTGAGTCTGCCCAGTACAAGGGGCACAGTAAATATCTAGGGGAAAATAAAAGTCAAGCATATTTAAACAGGCACACAAAATGCCAGGATGTTTACAGGTAAAGTTTATTCATAGCATGTCATTTAAATGTAGTTATTTGTGGTACCCCCTTTCATTCTTACAAGGAAGGTCTCACTAAAAGATAAAATTATATAGTTTCTCTGTTTTGGGCATTCATAGGTGGCTTCAATTAACCAAGCTAATTAAAAAATAAAACTTTAATCGTTTGATGAGTGTTTCAGTGCTTCGCATTGGAGTCACAAAGCAATATACTAGTATAGAGTAAATCAAATGCTGCAGTGGAGATTCACAATCTTCACTCACAAAGTGCTGCTGAAATGCTACTGGAAATGAGAACTGTTTATAAAATGAAAGGCCGAAGCAGACACAGAAGGGCCCTGATACTCTCCATTGTAGAAATTCCAAGTTTCAGAGCTCATTTGAAAGTGTTATGTTCTCTTCTGAAAATGCAGGGGATTTGAGAGATGTAGAATAAAATAAGCCTGGTAAGGTAGATTGATTTCAAACTATGAAAGGCTACACTAAGGAGTTTACATTTTTATCCTCTTTAGGGTGAGCCAGGTAAGATTGGCTCATGATGGTGAATTGAGAAAACAGATAAACCTCTTTGTGCACTCCAGACTCTGTGACAGGAGATAATTTTGACACAATACCTTTGGCAAGTAAATATCATAGGAAAAAAAAAAGTGGAAGTATTCTAAATTAAGAATCCAAGGAGGCATAACACCCAAACCAATGCTTAATTCTTCATGAAATCTGGATTCAAACAAAGCAGTTTCTCTGAACAAAAATCCCCACAAAAACAAAATAAAAGACAAGACAACTTGAAATTTAAGAAGCAGATGGGATCAAATTTCCACTATCACCGAAGTATGATAACTACAGCCATTATAATAGGCATGAAGGAAGAAATGTGGAGGGAAGGTTGGGGATGTAGCTCTGTGGTATAACACTTGCCTTCAGAGGTGTGAGGCCCAAAGTTTGCTTTTGTTTTGTTTTGTTTTGTTTTGTTTTGAGACAGTGTCTTGCTATGTGTTCAGGATGGCATGTAATCACTATGTTGCCATGGCTGGCCTGGATCTCGTGGTGATCCTCCTGCCTCAGCCTCCCAAGTGCTGTGATTACAGGTGTGCGCCACCATGCCCAGGGAGGCCCTGAGTTTGATTCCTGGTACTAGTGGAGAAAAAAGACCCCCGCACCGCCCCCCAAAAAGCTCTTAAAAATGCAGGGGTAAAATTTTAGTGATAGTCTAGGGTCAGTGTTAACAGAAATAAAGTGGGCAGAGGTGTGCAAATGGATTAATTACTTGATGCAGACCACCTGGGCCAGGTGGGCTCCTGGATTTCTTTACTCCAGGGACCCTCCTGGTTCATTTTTGTTGCAGCAAAAGCGATGGTGATTTTAACTCCAGGATTCAACCCTAGAACTACTCTGTAAAGAAAATGAATTATAAGCAGATGAGGATTCCTGGTGTGGGTAATTTCCAGATTTCTGTCACTGATAAGGAAGACAAAAGGAAAGCAGCTCTGGCCAGGAGGGAGATAAATCACAGTGCTGGGTTTTTCAGAACAAAGGAGGCCTGCCTTTATTTTGACAGTTAACTAATCCCAGCCTCTATGTTCTGCAACCTGTGTCTACACCTTTCTGCTCATTCATGCCAAATTTAACCGAGTTGTCCCTTGAAAGGAAGCAGCCACTGGCAAAATAATATTACCCTAACTGAAGGGAAACTGCCTATGTTCATACACTCAGTCCAAGGATTGCCAGACAGCAGAGCTGTAACAAATATAATACAATTGCACCAGAAATAGATTAAGGTACTGTAGACTGAATGTGTTCTATCCACATTCATATGTTGAAATCCTAACCCCCAAGGTGATGGTATTAGGAAGTCAGACCATTGAGAGATGATTAGGTTATGAAGGCTCTGACATCATGAACAGAATTAATGCCCTGATAAAAAGAGGTCCAACAGAGACTGCTTTGGACCTTCTACCATGTGAGGATACAGTGAAATTGCCATCTATGAACCAGAAATCAGGTCCTCACTAGACACTGAATCAACCAGTCCTTTTATAATGGACTGCTTAGCCTTCTGAATGGGCTAGAAGATAAGGGAATAAAAATAAACTAAAAATTATAATTCATATCCTTAGAGAGGCTATCACATCCTAAAGAATAGCAGGTGATTGAAAATTACAAAAAAATCTTAAAAATTATCAAGTCACATTAAATTGCAAAACTGAAAGTATTGAAGACTGAGCTAGTGATCTGGAACATAAAGTTAAGAGAGTCTTAATTTCACAAAAGTTGAAGGATTAACTCAGGAATTCCAATATGTGATAGAAGATTTACAAGGAGGAAAAGACAACATTGAGGAGGAAATGCTGAATAAATATTGGAAAGATATTTCCAGAGCCAGAAGATGAATAAAAGCCATATTCAGATACATCTTAGAGAACTCTCAGAACCCAGAGAATAAAGACGAAATAAATCATCTCAAGAAAAACAAAGCAACTTAATTTTTTTTTGTCAGTAGCAAAGGTTGTCAGAAGAAAGTGGACCAGTACCTTCACAACAGAGGGACAACATAAACTGACCTGAGAAGTATTTACTATGTAAAAATGCCACTGAATTGTGAGCACACAATGAAGGTTTTCACACATACTAGGTCTCTCTTTGTGGCATTAGATAATCTTTAGAAGACTTTCTTGAACTTGAATAAAATGAATTCCAAAATATGGAAATATGAGTCACAAATGACAGTAGGAATCATACAAACAAAAAAACATTACCTTTAAATGTTAATAAAAATGTAAAATGCATAAGCTGGTGTGGAGTATTAGGTGGCATATTAAGACATTAAGTATGCTTTCTTAAAGGCCATAGATTTAGGTTAATTCTATATCTTAATTGAAAATGGACACATATCCTTATTAAAAATTAAATACTTAGCTTCTGATGACTAAACTAGTAATTTGGGTAACAAAATGAATAGCAAAAACATTTAATTGTAACACAAAGAATAAAATAAATATCTATAACCCCCCCACATTCATTTATTGCTGTAATATTTTTACCATATATCCAGTATTGTTTGCTATTCCTTTCTCAAGAGGTGATAGGTGCTTGAGACCCCTTACACTGAGTGTGTCTGGATTTTTGTGACACTTTTTGAAAACAAATACGAAAAAATAATGACTTTACAGAGGATAACCTTTTCTTTAACCAAGAAACGCACTTGAACATCTTTGGTGATGTCTCAATAAATGATACCCTGACAAGGGCACTTCATGAATGGGTAGGTATTTTCCCAAAAAATCCATAGTCTTAGTCTAATAACTAGAAACCGTCAGACATACCCAACTTGTGGAGTGTTTACACAGTGCCTGACCAGCACAATTCAAGAGTCAGAAAAAACGTGGGAAAACTGAGGAGCTTTAAAGACTGGAGGAGACCAGGAGAGAATGAGGACTAATTATAGTAATTCATTATCGTAGATGGGATCCTATGGCAGAAAAAGAACATTAGTGGGGGAGCAAAGTCTGTAGTTTAATAGTACTACCTACCCTATGTTAACTCCTTTTATTCTTTTTAATTGTAAAAACTCACATTTAAAAAAATTGATAATAGTGTCTTGGTTGTGGAAGATGTTAGGAGAAAGTTTGAGAATTCATTGTACTTTCTCTGCAGCTCTTCTGTAAATCTAAAATTAATTCAAAATAAAAAACTAAGGCAACCAACCACTCCAAGAATAGAAATAAGGGCTCTTAATCCCAAAGCATTATAGGTACAATAGGATGGAAAAAAAGGAAAACAGTAAGCAGGAAACTTGAATCAGAAATGAAAGGAATTAGACTATTTCACATTGGGTTGCCAGTATTTCACAATCAATATTAGCTAATTAATTACATTATGTAAATAGTATTAACTGATAATTATATGTTTCTACATCAAAAATGGAAAACTCAGTTCATGAAAAAAACAAACCTGAAAAACTCAACTTATATGCTATTTATTTATTTGACTTTTTGAGACAGGGTCTCACTATGCAGTTTGGGCTGGCCTTGAGCTCACTTTGTAGCCCAGGCTGGTCTCAAACTCACAGCAGTCCTCCTGCCTCAGCCTCCTGAGTGCTGAGACAGGCATGCACCACCATACCTGGAATTTATAGAAACCACACAAGGTCAAAAAGATATAGAACAGTTCAAAATAAAGTTATGTGAAAAGCAGCTAGATAGCAAAAAAGGTAAAATTTCATGTGAAGGGCATTAAAAATGACAGTTATATTTCATATATAGTCTTCTATGTAAAATCAATATATAATTATACTTTGCCTACTAACATTATATAGACATAGATCATTATACAGGACATATTATAATTATATTCTTATACAAATAATCATTATCATTAAGCTTTATGTACCTGTCCCATAATTAGAAATAAAGTCTATAGTTAGAGAAACTGACAAATGGAAAAAAACCATGTTTAGGGAAATTTTGACATACTTATCTCACAAACAAAAAGCTCAAGTAGTCCTGGCATAAGAAAACAAATTTAAAAGATACATAGACCTTTATGTTCAACAGAAAATGGGTATTCAAGTACATTAACAAAAATGAATGGTATGTCAACAAATTCTAAAAAGTAGATATCATGCAAGGTGTTTCACTTAATAGTGTATTGAAGAAAGAAATTGGCAGTGAATACCTCACAGAATTAAATTAAATAAAATATACTATCCTCTTGAAAATTAAACACACCTTTAGGAGTTTAATGTTAACTCTTATTCAAAAATGGAAATGTAAACAAAGCATATTTAGCATTGAATAAATATGAATGCACTATATACTACAACCTGTAGGGTATAACTCTTGGAAGATTTAGGTCCTTCACTGTGCTGTCCATAACTTTCTACAATGATGAAAATGATCTGTAATTGCCATGTGATGTGGTATCCACTTACCTGTGAATATTGAGCACTTGAAACAGACTAGTGCTATTGAACTGAGGTTCAAGTTTTAACTAACATGATTTTAAATTTAAATGGCTTCATATGGCCACCATGTTGGGCCATACAATTCTGTATTCTCTGGCAAAGCATTCCAGAAAAGATAGAAAAAAGTATTAATTTATAGGTAGAAAGCAAGATGAATCCAGTAATATTACATATTTTTTAAAATAAATTAATACATTTGAAAGTACATGTAGGTGAAGTAGAATTTTTAAAATACACAAGAGCAAAGTTTATCTAAGAAAAGTAGAACCCTTAAATTTGCCAGTAATCACGAAGGAACTGTAAAAGGTAGTCTAAGATCCACCTATATGACTATCCTTGGGACCATGTTTTATAGACATGTTTTAAATAAGCCTCAAGAAGTAGATTATTTCTTTGTCTAATAAAATGTTTGGCAATATAGAATAATAATGAAGCTATTTTTTTCTTTAAGACTAGCATATAAAAAACTGATACCCAAACCTGATAAGATCATCCATTAAAATTGTATCCATTTTCACTTGTGAGCACAGATGTAGAAATTTCACAATCAATGAATTTATTTTATTACACTTTATGAATTGGTTTATCCCAGCGTACCAGTGATGGCTTGTCACTGGGAAATCTAGTAATATAATTTACTACCTAACAGAAAAAGGTAGAAAATAATATTGATATCATATTCATACTGAAAGAATACTTGGTAGATTTCAGCCCCCATTTCTGATGTTTAAACCCTTCAAGTAGAAGCTTCTAAAATTTGATAAAGGATATTGGCCAGAGACCTTTAGTAAGTTTCATAGTTAATGGTGAAAATTCCACAACAGTCCCTCTGAATACAGGAACAAAGCCAAAATGAGCCATTGTTTTAGGTGTTCTAGCCAATGCTTTAAATAAACAAATGGCTTACATTCTGAAAACTGAGACAAAAATGTCACTTTTTGAAAATTATAATTAACTCCCTAGGAAATTGAGAAGAGTCAACTAAAATATATTGGAACTAGATGGAACCATGAAGTACTTGAAGCAAATTCTTTGTATAGAAATCAATATATCTTCTTGTGGTAACTGATAAAAGAAAATGCAGCGAGTGGAAAAATGTCCCCTTCATAATGACTTCTAAATGTTAGAATATCTGAGAATAAATATATAAGGACAGATGAAAAATCTATGTGAAAATAACTGTAAAAATCAAGAATATAAAGAGACTAAATTCTCTGAGGGACATACTTTCTGAACAGGGAAATTTAATACAGCAGTGATAGTCCCTGATTAACCTTTAAAATCAATGTAAGCATAATCCAAACTTCAGCAGGGTTCTTTGGTAAAGTGATGCTAAAATTCTGCTAGAAGAGAAATTATGGGAAAATATGGAAGCGCCAAACTAAAAAATAACAAACTTTGTACCTTATCAAGTAGCAAAACACAGTATAAATAACTAGTAATTAAATAGTATGTTAATGACCAAGCATTGACAAATAGATCAATGGGTTGGAATGAGTTTTTCTGACATACAAAGGTGGCATTTGAAAATATTGAGAGAAATTTAGCTTGCTTAAGAATGCTGTTGGGTCAGCTATGTCTATACTTGGAAAAGATTGAGTCAGATACCTAGCTTATGTTAATAACTAAATAAATTTCAGATAGAATAACAAACTAAATGTTTTTTATAAAACCACAAGACATTAAAATATATCATAAAAGCATGTTTTAACATAGGACAGAATGAGTTGCATCTTTCACAGACTTTCTCTTTGTACAAATATTTTCAACTTCTGCACTTTCGGCTGCAGTTACCACTGTCAACTCCTGAGTTTGTTTTCTTGTATGAATCGATCTATGCCCGATATTTCCAATTGTCTCCTACAAATTCCATTAATTCAAGCATCCCCATCCTTGTACATTTTCTGTGGGTTGTGTTTGTTAATTATAGAAATAAAACATATAGCTAAAGGTGAAGATGGAAATCATACTTTTCATAATTGTACTTGAAAATTCCTCCAAGTGGAAATAAAGATCTTTTTAGGTTTTGAATATTGATATTTGAATGCCATATATATTCCATTTAAAGGAGTTTATTTGAACATTTCTTAGGCTTTGGGAATTTGATGCTTTCTCTGCTCTCTGGAATGTGTGATAAAATACACTTTCCAGAGAAAGTTGTTTGAGTCACCTGTTTGGTTTTCTCAGGAGGACAGAGAATTGAGAATTGGTGTTATTAGAATCCCATCTCTTGTTAATAGCACACAAATGAGATTTACAGGAAAAGCAAATAAACATTAGTAAGCAAAATAACTTTAGTAAGCAACGTAAAAAACATGGGATGACCATTAGATCCATACCCTACCTTAGGTATTGAGGACATCAAATTAATGATTCCTGCTTAGTTGACGGGCCAGAACAGCTATAGAAGCAGTCATTGTGTTGTCACCTTTATGTATTTTATCTTTTCACAGACGGTATTTTCTCTATGCCCAGGTAGTAATTATATACTGCTTCTATTTTCTTCCTCTTTTTACAGGCAAAAATAGATATTTTATTAGTTGGAGATGTCACTGTTTGCTACCTGGCTGATGATATACAGAGATTCTTTCCAAATTCAGCAGAAGTTACCATCACCATTAGCGATATGAAGAAAGCAGCTACCCTTTTGGATGACTGCACATTTGACATGGTTTTCTTGAAGATAACTTCATTCCTAACTGCTGAAGAGCTAGAAGCTATCAAGTCAATTAGGTAAACTTTAACCACTTCAGTCTGTTTCTTTAGCATGGTTCTTTAAAATGCATTTCTATAAAAATCCTGAAAAGATGATCTGTTTCTACTTTATTTTTTTTAAAGGAAGCATATTTTCACAGGGAGAATTTATGTAAGGTTTTATTATCAGTTTGACTGTTAAACAAATTATTTTAGATTGTGAAATAATATCTGTGGTTGAGAATGCAAGAATTAATTGGTTATAGAAATTTATTTGCTATATAGTGCTTACATTACTCCTGTAGGTATGCTGTTTAAAGAACTAAAATTAAAATGATGCATCTTTTAGAGTTCATTAATTGTTACTGCATCTCAGCTTTAGGCTGTGTTGACTATGGACTGAAGCTACCTCTTGGAGACAGCTCACTGGATTGACTGAGATAAGACATTACTACCTTCAACAGTCCTTTTTCATCTTACAGCTCCATAGAAGTTCTACTTCTTTCTAGTCTATTCCTGCTCTCAAAATCTGGAGTCCAGTGTTCCAAGAATTATATTCTTTGGTGCCTAATGATGTAGAATTTTGAACCACTTAAGATGTCTTTAAATAGGGTTAGGTGGGAACAATTTTTTTCCTACAAAAAATATGGTAGAGAAAATGGAATTATAGATAATATTGGGATGCATATAAACTTGTCAGAATTATAGGATAAGCCTTTTTAGGCTACAACAGAAAGTTTAGGTAATATTGTGATCCTTGAAGAGATGAGAATGAGCAAGTTATTGCATTAGGGGAAGAAAAGAGTTGGAGTGGGAATAAGCCCATTGAATAACTTATTAAGGAAAGACAGGTAGTTTTCCTGTTGTTTCTTAGAAAAGCTACACTTCTGCATTTCTGTTGGGCTTTCTATTAGGAATATGATTTCTAGACAAACCAAGCAAACCATTTACCTCAGTAGTGGATTTCACTGGCAAACATATTACGAACTATCCTCTGAGTGTATGCCTATGTTACTATATACCTTTAAGAACTCTGTAAATAGAATTTCCTGGTTGAATTCACCTAGTATTTTTATTTTAACAATAGATCTATAGAGTTCTATTGCTCCTGCTTTGGACAGATGAGAAAACTAAGGCCAAAATGACTTACCTAAACTGTGTGGCTTATTTTCACAAAACTCAGCTATAACTCTTTACTCTCCCTTCAGTTTTTTTTTCTTTTTTTTTTTAATTTTATTTAAAGAGAGAAAAACAAAACAGAAAAAAGGGTAGAAATAATACAGAATTTCAAAAAAAAACCAGTAAGAAATCACTACTTGATAAATTACATGTTGTCTTCTTAGAAATAGCTGTGCATGTTATAAAATTAAGGCATACAAAGTAAACAAACAGTGAGGCTGCAAACAGTTCTGTTCAACGATCCAACAAAAACTTGGTAATACGGTTATCAATCCCACACACTTAAACATACATGCAGTTATATCCTTTAGTGCATTTTCTTTTCCTCCTTTTGCTTTTTAAGTACATTATCTGTTTAGTTATATCATGTTTCAGCTTGCTCAGTACCTTATTGATTGGTTTTGTTGTTGTTGTTTACTTTTTAATCACCTTATATAATTCTGTTGTTTTGTTTTTGAGTTTCTCGTCATCCATGTCACATGGATCAGCTTTGATAGAGTTGGGAGTTTGTTACCTTGTTTTCTCATGTTCTATTGTTTTATTTTTATTTAATTTTCATTAACTTGGAGGTAGTAATATACAACAAAACAAGATGGAATAAAGCCAATTGAGACAGTATAGTGAAATTGGCACAGAACATAACAGCAGGTCACCAGGACAACAATAACAGGCACCATTGTATATCTCATTATCTTCACAATAGTTGTTCTTCTATTAGGTACAGCAAAATCAAAAGAGATACACAACATTATAGAACACATCAAAACAGAATATTGAATAGAGCAACACCATTAATCAGGACAAAGCAAAACAACGATAAAAATATCTGGCTTCAGAGATAGTAAAAGGAAACTTCCCCCCCCTTGCTGGTACCACATATGGTCACCTCTCAAGAGACACCCAGATCCCTGGATCCCAATTATTAGCTGGGGTGGGGGGGGTGTATGGTATGTTTGATTCTAAGCCTGCGCACTGGCTGGTTACTGGTTGGCTCAGCGCCCTAAGTTCCAACATGGTGCGGATCTCAAGAGACGCTGTTGCTTCTTGTTTTCCGGCCCTGGGGTGGCCGTGGCTTTCCAGACCACAGTCATTTACCAGGGCGGCAGGCTGGTTCTAGTTTTTTTTCTAAAAGTATGTAAAATTTTGATTTTTTCTTTGAACAAATTTTCTTTGAAACGTTTGAGATTCATCTTTTTTCTTCCCTTTCTCTTTTCCAGTGTGGTGGATGTAATCCGTGGCCTGGTATGTACCAGGCAATCACTCTACCGTTTAGTTATACTCCAAATACATATCTTAACATTTCCTAGTAGACAAAAGAAGGTAGACGGAAGTACTAAATCTACAGATATGTATATGGTAGTTCTATCATTTTTCTGTAAAAGTATTTGTAAAAAAGTGCTTGTGGAAATACTTGGATTTGTTTGTCTTGTCTCTTGTTGGTCTGTTCCCAATTTCTAATATAGGCCTTGATGAAGAGCCACTTTTATGTACCTTTCTGTAAGTATAAGTGAATGAGTATATAGATGTGTAGCGGAAGTGTGGGGTGGACAATGAGTTTAGCTTTTGTATTCCTCTTGGAAACAGGGACATTTTCCTTTTGAAAGCTTTAGTTTTGTGATGCTGTTCTCAGAGGAGTGTTTGGAGATTCTCTTCTCTGCTTTCAGAACTGTTAGTAATTTATGAATTATTTAAACCCTTGAGGAGGGTTTAAATAATTGTGTTTTTCTTGGAATAGTGAGTTCTGTATATATACTGACTCATTGTAAGGTGTTTAAAACTTCATGTTTCCTAAAGCATAGTATCTTTTGATTTTTGTCTAACATTTAATTACTGACCCCAAATAAATTATCTGATTTAGCTTTGCTTCTTCTATTTTATAGATTTTTCTACTTAGTATTTGTTTTTGCTTTATAGTACCTCAAAATATGGACTAGTCCAGGAAAATGCAACTACATTATTTCTCTTACTGTTCTCTCTCTGGACTCATTTCAGGAAATGAAGAATTTATTATAGAGCATAAGGGTACATATTTATTGGCACTTGTAGAAAACATGATCACAAACTCAAGTGTCTGTAAAGAATATGAATTTTTATTAACAATAAGAGTAATTTTTAGCTTATTACCTGTAATGTTAGAATAAAATGAAAGCAGCCTACATAAAAGATTCTTAAATTTATCCTTACAGAAGAGTTTTGAGTTCAGTGCTAATCATTGATCTACTTTAATCATTCATAAAAATATTGGTAATTTCCAGACACATGCTTAAGAATTATAGCTTATCTCAACTGTAGGCTAGCATTCCAGTAGTACTCTCCAATTTGTTTTTCATTTCATGAATGTATTGAAAGGATGAATTTTTACTGAACCTGGTGAACTCAAGCACTACCCAGTGGTAGCATTGTTTAAGATAATATTTATAGGCTGTGCTTCAGAATTTCAGGGCATTTTCCTTTGGTTTAAGTCACTTATCAAAATTCATTCACATTCAAAGAGCAGATACTTAATAATTCAGATATATCCTAAAGTTATATCTTCCAAATGCAGGTACAGGAAATTAAAATCCATCAACCATGTGTGAATCCTTACTGGAGTTTTCATTTTTCCTTTCTATCAAATGGCTCTGTAGTTCTGAACATTGTATAATTCTCATGAGCTCAGTGCTTTTAGCTAACAGGAAAGGAATGCAGATTGTGGTTCTAGCTCTTCAGTCCACATATACAATTTGGATCCAGTTCTCTTTTCCCCCATGTAGTTTCAGTTGTCTGATCAATTCACTTACCTTTTCATTAAAAATAACATTCTTATGAGCCATAGGAATCTATCAACTTCTCCTTTTATGTCCCAGTTACAAAACATCCTTGATTTCCACTTACAAAAAATTTACTGTAAATCAATATGCTGGCAGCAATAGCTGGCAGCAATCTCACCTCTCATGATTACTGTGTCTTTTGATTATACCCAGAGGTCACATCAAGTGATTGACCTATTCCATATAAGTTTTTATGAGTATAGACTATAATGTTGGCACAATGAGGAGTCCACCTTACAAGTTATTTCTTAAAGCGTTGTCTACATTTAGCACGTGGTTGTAGTTTTACTGAAATGTTCATTATATAAATTTCTGGTACACATGAACAGGAATGGAGCAAATTTCTAGATACTTATAATTTCTAATACCGTGTGACATGTAAATTTTTCATAGGAAGTTTATAAGAGGAGCTCTTCTGTCGAGTAGCACAGTGAGAACAGGGCACACTAACCTTTAGTGAGGACCAGCGTAAACTGTCAGAAGCGTAACTGCATTTCATCCCAGGTGCACTAGTCTCACCAAGAGAACTCACTGTTCCCACAGTAAAAGTACCAACAACTTTCTTACTCAAAATGGTTATTTTAATTGAGCAGTTAAGAAAGAAATCTATTTCTTGTGCATCTCAAACCAGGTGCGATTAATTTGGCTGCATTTGGTCCTGGATAGCCCAATGCATAACCGTATTCAAGAAGCTTAGGACCAAAATACGACTCTGGCATTTGCCTCTTCACACCCTTCTGACTCAAAATGAAATGAGTTTAAGATTTTCCCTAGTTCATAAGGACATGTAAGACCTCTTGGCTTACACAGATCATAGCTCTTAGAGGTTTTATTTTTCCTGAACTCAGTTTAAAATATATTTCTGAAGTGTGATCCAAAAATATGGTGAATACTTCAATTTAAAAGATATTACAGTAAAACATTGCCATTATTCCCCCTTAAAATACCTCATTTCATTTTGAACAGACTTAGTGTATCATTTTACCACTTTCTGAAGCAGTTCTGAAAGTCTTTTTTCCTAAGTGCCTCTAGTTGTGATGTGACTGCCTTGGAGTACTGATTTTAAAACATTTATGTTATGTGATCATTTTGACCTTACGGAAGACCCAAAAGTCTCATGGTGCCAGATCCAGTGAATAAAGGGGATGAGGACACTAATGTTTTTCTGAGCTTACCCTTCTAATGGATGCACTCAGCAGAATCCTTCACTGTTCTGATCACACTTCATAAAGTCACTCACTGAAGAGAACTTCCTGAACGGCCTCAGAGTGGCAAGAACAATGAGCTAACTGTGTTTGAAGTGTGAAGTAGTATTTTGAGAGGGATTAATGGGCTAATGGTAATTATCTTTTATCACTATGTAGTTCAGGTTGGCCTCGAACTCACTGTGTAGCCCAGGCTAGCCTCTAACTCATAGAGATCCTCCTGACTCAACCTCAAAAAGAAAAAAAAAATATGTGTGTGTGTGTGTGTGTGTATATATAATCTTTTTGAGACAACGTTTTACCATGCAGTTCAGGCTAGCCTTAATCTTAGTTTGTCGCCCAGGATGGCCTCAAACTCACAGTGATCTTCCTGCCTCAGCCTCCTGAGTGCTGGGATTACAGTCATGTGCCACTACACCTGACCTTAGTTTTAAAAGTTTAAACATTCACTGTATATTTTGGCCATAACTCATATATGATCTTTTTGTTTTCTAACTAGTAGAGTGTGGTGGTTAGGGTGGAATGTCTACTTACATGGCTTTGGGGTCTGCCCAGGGAATTGGTAGAACGCATTTGTGGGTGTGCCAGATAGGTCAAGGAGGTGTTGCCTTGGGGGTCTATATGTGATCCCTTCTTCTTGTGTGATTCTACTGTTCCACTTGGCAGCCGCTGTGAGCTGAGCAGCTTTGTTTTATCACATCCTTCTGCTGTGATGTTCTTACCATGGAGGGAGTAGACCATTACCTGAATTCCCTGGACCCTAAGCCAAATTAAACCTCCCCTCTGTTATGTTGTGGATATCTGCCATGCCCTTTTGCTATGATGTTCCTGCCTTAGAGGTGGATCATGGATTGAATCCCTTGAACTATGAGCCAAATTAAACCTCTCCTGTTTTATGCGGTGATTGTTGGGTACTGTGTCTCAGAGATGGGAATGTGACTAATACACAGGGGCTAGGTCTGGTATAGAGTGAGGACAGCCATTCTGCAGCTGGAGCTAGTGACTGGCCCCAGCTCCTCAAGAGTGCTAGAAGCAGACAGGAGTCAAAGGTAGTATAGCAGTCCCACAGTTCACAGGTAGAGTAGATTTTCAGGAACTATCCTGAGATTTATTCAGTGTGATTTAAAGGAGAAATTAATTGTCCCCAAGTGAATTAAATTTTAAAACACAATACACTTGAATCAGGAAGTATTCATAAAGCCTCAGAGCCTGAAGTTTGATTTCCATATGTGGAAGAGAAGGGATGTTAGTTGGGATAAATAAGAGATTTTGTTTTGTTTTGTTTTGTTTTGTTTCTGTGTTGCTCAGTTTTGTTTTAAGGAATATTAATTCATTAGAAAGAGGACATTTTTGGTGCTACTGGAAATTAGAAAGTTTTTTGGAAAGTTTATTAGAAACTATTGTTTTGGGCAAAATGTGAATGAGAAGCTGAGTTTAATACTGGAGTATTGGATTTTGAGAACTCTATTGATTGTTGACGTGTCTGCACAGCTCCACAATTAGGATTTAACTAGTAGGCCCAGTGTTTGGGTTGGTCATTGATTCTGTGCTAATGACAAAAATTCAGGTACTCTAACTGTGATGTAAAGCTTAAAAGTCATCAGGGCATACAAATCTGTCCCCATCTAACATTTTAGTGTCAATCAACTCAATTTATATGCTTTTACACAGTAAACATAGCATGATTTCTAAAAGTAAAGAATCTACTTTTTTTTCAATTCTATAATTCTAGTGCACTGGGACTTACACTTTTTTGATTGTATTAAGTAATTTTTGTGAGCCACTCAATAATTTGTTTCTCAGCGGTCCTGTTTCTTTAGCAATTTCCTTTCCCAGCTCCTTTCTCATCTTCTTATCCATAGCCCCCTTATACTCTACACTTTCTTATCACTTAAAACTATGAAATGCTACCATGGTGGCAGGTGTCATTCTCTTACTCCTGCTCTCTGTCCCCTCACATCATACAGTGATGTGCCTTCCCTTCCTCCACATTTAGTCAGTCAATTGCTATGTTTTCTTCCATTTATTCCTGTTTCTTTATGGCAACTGTATGTTTTTTGCTTTCTTCTCTTTCAAGCCAGACTTCTCAGAATTCACAGAAGAATCAAACCCCAATAGACTGCAACTAGGTGAATGTCACATTTAAGCAACAATCTTGCTTAAGTAATTAATGTAGTAAATATTCCAAATTATTTATTTTTACAGAAGGTTCTCAGTTGTGCCTTCTTCTCCACCACCAGCCTTTTACCTGTATAAATGTAGTCTCTATGTGTTACCCCTGTCAGTCTGTCCCAACTCAGGCAGAGTAGTGTTTCTAAAATGCAAATAGAATCATGCTCTAAGCTTTAAGATTCCCGTTGTCCATTCTAATGAAATACCAAATCTTTCTTTAAGCCTAGAAGGATCAGAGCTCAAGCCTCTCTCCTGTCCTCTCTGATTTTATCTCATGCTTCTGTTCCCCACAGGCTCCATGCTAGGGCCCTTTTAACTTCTTTCTTTTTCTTAAACTACCTTGACCGCTAGTTCCCCAGGGTCTGCGCATGTGCAGCTGCTGCCTTTGCCCAGAATGTTCTCTGTTGTGTGTTACTTCCTGCCCTCCCTTGTCCCCTACTTTTCCTGTGAGTGATTTCTTGGACAGCTGTAGAAGCCTTTCTATCTGGAGGCTGCAGTGCGGGTCATGGCTACCATGTTCTCCCATGGACCCTGAGATGTCCTGCATAGTGTGGGATATCATTTCAGCTATAATTTCATTGTCTTCAATAATTTAATGTCTGCCTTCCCCAGGAAACTATTAGCTGCAAGAGAACAGAGACTTTGTCTGTTTGTTAACCACCTCTATTCCCCAGAGCCCAGCAGAGTCCAGTGTAGTCTCTCAATATATGCGACTCAAATATATAAATTATATATTGTCAATCCTATGTGGCTACACATTATTCATTCCCAGATTCAACCAATTGAAGATGGAAATTTTTTTTGATTGTGTCTGTTCTGAATATGTCATCATTTCCTAAACAATACAAGGCAACAACTATCTACATAGCATTTACATTGTATTAGGCACTATGTGTAATCCAGAAATGATGTAAAGCCTATGAGAAGATGTATGTAGATTGTATACAAATATTATACCATTTTATATGAAGGACTGGATCATCCAAGGGTTTTGGTATCCACAGGTTGTCCTGGAACAAGTCGACCATGGATACCTAGGGATAAATATATGTAGAACAAAATTTGGAATATAGAATAATATATATTTTCAAATAAACTATAAAACTGTGCAACATTTAAAAAAAACTATAAATAAGCTGGAAAGTATTTTATGCGATAGAGGTTCTTCAAGTTTTGGTTTTAATAAGTAACAACCATGTATAATCCATATACTGACAAAAGATGTCTTAGGTATTTAAGAATACTATATTTTTCTCAGGATCTTTATTCTCTTTAAAGTTTGGTTTAAAGTACAGTAATACTGTACTTGGAAAATCTTTTTTTTTCCCACGACCTCACACTTGCCAGGCAGGCAGTTAGGCCACTGAGCTAAATCCCTGGCCCGAATCATTTCATTTTAGTTAATGCTAAGGCTCTGCTGACTTACTGTACTCCTGAGTTTCTTTAAGTATAATACCATAATTTCTTTAAAAGGTTTTAGGAAAATTTCAAGTGTGTAAAAATAGCATGGTACAGTGAACTTCCATTTGCCCATAAAGTGGGTGTAATGCTTATCAACATCTGCCCAATCTATTCATCTCTCTTCTCTCCATTGCTGCTCTGTCCATAGGTGGATTATCTTAAAGTAAACCTAACATGATCTCATTTTCTCCACAAGTACTTCAATAAGTATCTAAGACAGGGATTTAAAATAAAGACACAATACTAATACTGTGCACATCTGAAAGTTTACTTATTTCTTAATATTGTCAAAACATCTAATCAGTATTCAGATTTTGCTGCTTCAGATTTTTAAAAACGTGTTTATACAAAGCAAGATTCGATTTTCTTGCCCTCTTCTTTTTCACTTTTCGTCTTGCTTTTTAATTGTGTGTGTGTGTGTGTGTGTACGCGCGCATTTTAAAGGGGTTATTCATCTTTTATAATTTCCTGTATTCTGGATTTTGCTGATTTCATCCCTAAACTTTTCTTTAGAATATCCTTTTCTCTGATTTCTTATAAACTTAGAAGCAATTAAAAAGATTTGGGTAAGATTTAAATTTATCTTTTTTTTAAGAAAATGCGATCCATCTCATTGATTTGAGGTGCTTTTACTAAATTTCCATATCAATGCCATCATTTTTAATTCAAGGAAATAAAAAATTACTGTGTTAAATTCTTAATAAGACCCTGAATCCCAATTTTTTGAAGGGTGATTTTGCTTCATTAAGCATTTTTCTCCCCTCTCAGATTTGGCAAGAAGAAAACTACAGACTTGCTGTTTATTTTTGTAGTCCCTGAAAATTTTAAAGGTACGTGCCTGTTGACTACAGTGTTTGTTTTTTCTTCAACTAGAAATCATAAGATCAATATTTAATACAAAATTCTTAGGTTGCATTTCAGGGCATGGAGTTGATGTTACTTTAACCGAACCATTGACAAGGGAAAAACTGAGTATTGTGGTAAAATACTGGAAAATGTATTTCTCAAGTACTGGTGAGTAAAAAAATAAATTTTCAAAGGCTTGAAAATTCTCATAAAAATTCCATGAAAACCATGTTTATGTGCTTTTAAATTGCTTTCCCTCTTATGCCTTTTATTTGCTGAGGATTAACTAGTATGTACTATAAAGAACATGTTATCTTTGTGAAGCAGGTCAGAAGAAAAGAAAATAAGTGTAAATTAAAAGGAAAAATATGTTCTTTACATAATATGAAAAAATTTACACTTTCAGAGGGAAAGTGGCATTGTAGGTAGAATTTTTGTTGTTTTGTGTTTGTTTTGTTTTGGTAGCAATACTGTCACTTTATTTTTTCTTTTCTTTTTTGGTAGCCTAGTGACCATAATTTCTTAGTCATTAAAATGGAATTAGTCATGTTGTGTAATTACATGGATGTCCAAAAGCCAGGGCACTAACCTTAAATTGTATGTTACTTTTGCTTTATAGAACACTTGCCTTTAAATTATTTTACCTCTTCAAATTAATTAGGTGGTTATCTTTTCTTTTTTAGATTTTTAGACACAGAGAATGAGTGTCAATGTTTTAAGTAGTTTGACTTTCTAATCTCTTTACCTATTGTATTATGTGTTATTGCTAGCATCTAAGTACAAACTAATTAAATTAGCTTTTCTTATGAAAGGACAGACTAAATTCTGAAATTAAGTTCTACAATTTAGTATTTGTCGGTGACGTTTTGGTTGTGCTAGGCCTGGGATACTAGATGAGAAATCTTTTAGAATTGAGATGTAACAGATGATGTTGGTCAAGGGGTGCAAAGTTTCAGCTGTGTAAGATGAATAAGTTGTGGAGATCTGATGTACAGCTTAATACCTATAGTTACCTTTGGTGCTTAATCAAATATAGTACTTGAAATCTGTTATATCAAATGTTCTCATCCAATACACAGAAAAGAAACAAAATATATTACAGTGGTGAGACAATGCATGTATTAATTTGATGGTCATGATTGTTTCACTGTGTGTTTGTATATCAACTCCAGTTGTATATCCTAAACATAAACAATTTAGAATTGTCACCTATACCTTGTGGAACCTGGAATAATCTTGAAAATTAAGGTATTTTTCTTAAAATATGCCAGAATACATTTTTAGGATATGATCATACATAACTGATCCTGTAAAAGTTTGTATTACAGCATTCAATATACCCCGCCTTTTTAAATGCTATTTTTATTTCATTATTTTTTTACACAGATTAATGTTAATGTAAAACTGAAAGAAATAAATGGATATTCCCATTTTACAAAATTTTTAAAGTTATTTTTAAATATTCAGATCACTTAGCTTGCTTTGGAATACTCCATGGCTCCTGGTCCCTGCAGTTTCACAGTCCTCCTTTAGAATGGCTGCCCATGGCAGCCACAGTCTTTGTGCAACCCTCTGTGGTCCTCAGTGGAAGCAGTGCAGCTGCTTGTCACCTGTCTAGCATCCTTCTGTCGGTCTCTACCACGCCTCCTTCCAGTTGTCTCATCTTTGCTCCGAGGATGAGCAGCTGCGAAAAAATTTTTCCAGAAGCTGTATTTTGACAAAGCAGCTGCCTATTGAAGACTTAGACATGTTTTCCGTCTGTTGACATTTACCTATAAATAGGAACTTGATAAATAAACTCAGCTGAATGTGTTTTAAGCACACCTGTTGCTAATTACTAGAATCTGATTGAAAAGCGGGTATCCTGGAATAAATAATATTTTACTTTCTGAGTCTGGTAGTTTTATGCTTTACAGATTGAAATCTATAAATTGGTTTCCTTTTTAAAAATACTGCTTTGTAAAATCATTATTAATGATTTTAGAATTAAAATGGTTCTCTTTTAAAACTTAGGAAAGAAAGAAAGTGCTACAAGGTCTGAAGAACATGGATCATCCCTACTGAATTCCTGTAGTGAACACCTGGGATGTTTTTCTACTGATCTGTTCACTCGGTTAGTTTTGTTTTTTTCTATTTTTTTCATATATTAGCAATTTTTGCTATGTGTATTTCATTAAAAATTCTGGAAAACTTGCTGATGGTAGGACACTAGCTCAAGTGCTGAGGGTTGTACAAAAAAGGCCCTTTGTGGAAGAGGAATGCTTTTTGTATTTCAGAATCCTGGATCATGAGTATAGGTTATGAAAATTTCATTTCAGCGTAAGAAAGCACTTTATGAACAATTATATCTGACCACAGATGTGCAGGTCAACTTGTAAGTAAGTTTCCTCACTAGGAGCGACTGGGTTAGCACTAAAGGAGAGTAATAGTGATGTTCAAACTTTTAAAAAGTAGTAGAATCCTTTCTTTAACCAAACCTTACCTGAATCCACCTACCACTCCGCTTTCTCTGTTGTCTTCCTTCAACTTATGAACTCATTCCTCCAATTACGGATATCCACACTTAGGATTTAGAGATTCTTTATATATCTTTTAGCTTTTATCTCTTGATACTCAGGGTGAGTTTTAGTGTACTCTGCTGGGTCTTTTCCTCTATGTCTTACTCAAAGATAATGGCACTGGCATTCAGACATGCATTGGACAGTTGGTTTAACTAGGCATCAGGTCCTTGCAATGCTAGTATGTAATGCTTATGAAGACTCAATTCTTATAGTTTTTGCCCCTCCATTTTAAGTTTATTTCCAATGACGTTTTAAATAGAGTCAAGGGCTACAAGTAAAGGATGAAAGTGCTGAGGCTGTGGGTACTGATGATGGTGAAGATTTTGAGTCATTCACTTTTGGAATTTGTAGAATGCAGCCATCTACTATTTGCACAAGGAAGGGATTTGGCAGCCAGTTAAATGTGGTTAAACCAAAGATGAGCTCACTTAAATAGTGTAGTGATAGCATCAAGTCTTCTGATTTTATTTAGGATTTTAATCTCAAAGAATTTACTGTTAATAACAAAGTTCTAGAAAAATGATAGGGGCAAACAATGTCCATTAAATGACAAATTTTTAAATGGAGAGTATTTACCCTTTGCTGGCTAAATTGGAAGGGTGTATCTTGGTCTTCTAATCCTTTATACTTTTTCTTGTAATATATCTTTTTTCTGAAGAGTAGATACAGTCCTGGTCCTTGGCTTATGAAGGGGCTATATCTAAATAAAAAAAACTCATCATAAATTGAAACTATGTCAAAAAGACATTTATTCCACTACTGAGCATTTTAGTCTATCTAGCCTATCTTAAATATTTTTAGAACGCTTGTTTTCATTTTCAATTGGCCAAAATCATCTAACAAAGTCGATCTTATAATGGGTTATCTAAGCATTGAATATCTAGCTGAAGGTAGAAAACAGGATTGCAGTAATGGTTTTACCCCATTGTAAAGTTTAAAAATGATTGTAAGTTGAAGCATTGTCAGATGGGGACTGTCTATAATTTGGGATAGTCATAATTGATGAGATCAGAATGTTTTAATAATGCTTGTATCTCTTATACTTTATCAGTACATTTTAAAATTTTGATCAGTAATTGAATTTATGATGGTTTTAATAAATTCTTTTAAAATTTTGCAAGAAAATATTTTCACCAAATGTGTAAGGTAATGTGCTTTGATATTTATTGCCTCTTTTCTTTGAAGCAAGAGACAGAGAAGCATTATTTGGCTAGTATATTGATGCTGATTGTTTAATATTGCTGATTGTTTAATATTGCTATTAATATAGCAATATTAATATTGCTATTGGAAATATTGTTTAATATTTCCTTTTTAATACATGGTCTGATATTTTTCTTTTTTCCAGCTCTGAAACTGTAAGAAATAACATTGGTCTTGAATTTAAAATTCCATCATCAGAACTTGAGAAAAACCAACAGTTTTCTTTCCTTCACTCAAGCAAAGAAAAGCTGAGAAGGTAAGTATCAGTACAATTCTCCTTGGTAGGAAAAAATTACTTTCATGAATCATAACATTTGTATGATTAAATGAAACTAGGAAATCTGACAACTGAATAAATGTCACTCATTCAGTCATTTAATAAATATTTTGCAAATATTTTTTATGCCAGAAGATGATTTATGGAGTGAGATAAAAATCCCTGACTTTAAAGGAGGCATAAAACTGGTACTCAGACAGACTTATAAATAGGTTATTGAAGAGAAAATTATGTTACACAGAAATTGTGTTTTAATAAACATCATGGTAGGGAACAATAGAGTAAATATGCTAGGACAATTATGTAATAACGGAATGAAGGTGCAGGAAAGGATTTTTTTTTTTTTGGCAAATAGGGATAGCTAAGTTGAGCTTTCAACAGAAAGTTGCTATTTGACTTAAAAGTTAGAGGAAGGGTTTTTTATAAGGAAGAGATGGTTGATACAGAGGCTGGTGGTGCCGAGAGCCCAGTGAGTTTATGAAACTGCAAATATGGTTGGCTGTTGAGAAAAGGCAAGAAATGAAAGATAATGGGTAAGGCTTGGAAGTGTCATGCTGTGGAATTTAAATGGCAACATGGCCTGATGTCACTAGAGGACTTTATGAAAGCAACAGTAGTTTAACATTTCTGCTTTTGAACACTCTGGTAAGATGTAAGCAATGGAAGAGAGTTTGGAGGCTAGAATTCTGTAATAAATGATGAATCTTGAGCAGTGGTGTTAGAAATACTGTGAAGAGGAATACACCCATTTTAGATATGTGTATATGAAAAGTAGGTAGAGTCAGTATGAGCAGTGCTGAATGAAAAGCCAAGTGTAACTCCCAAATGGGTGGTGAACCAAGAGGCAGAATAGAATGGAAATCTGAAGGCTACTAGCATATTGTTATTTTTTCCTTTATTGACGACTTCTACGTTTACATGGAGTAGAGCTGCCCTTTGATTCTAGAGGAAAGTCTGTCTTGAAACACAAATTTAGAGGTGTTAGGAAAGAGCATCTATTTGAAGCAATGAGTGTGGAGATGGCTCTGTGATGCCTGTGAGGAGCATGGAGTGACTAGATAAGTGGAGAAGAGAACCGTGAGGAAACCTTGCTATTTAAAGTACATGCAACAAGAAGAGAAATTATGGAGGAAAAGGAAGAGTTACGAGGGAAATAAGAAGAAAGCCAAGAGAGAATAATATCAAGAAGGCCAGGGAATCACAATTCCTAAAGGAAAGGGTGTTGAGGAGGATTACAATGTGGAAATATCAAGGAAGGTAAGAACTGATAATTGAGTATTTGTATTTAGCAAAATCTATAATCGATCTTTGCAAAAATACTTTCTTTGGGATGGCTAAGGAAAGAAACGCACATTGCACAAAGACAGAATGTGAAAGGTGGAAACATAGTTGGAAAGAAAGAAGAAGTTGAGGGTCTGAGGTGTGTTTGAAAGACTTAGAATAGAGTGAGTGATTTTGACAGGTTGGGCTGGTCTTGAATATATTTGTATATATATTATGAATAAAAACAGATTGAAGAGAGGGTGGGAGGCAGAGAGAATTGTTTAAAATATGTTCTGGTAATCTGTGGCTAGATAAAAAACTAAACCAAAATGTATTGATAGCAGTCATTTTATTCTACTTGAAGGCTTTATGGGTTAGCATATGAGTGGAGCTCAGCCACACAGTTCTTCCTATGTGATACTAACTGAGGTCATTAGGTAGTTTTGGCTTTGGATGCTGCAGTCAGTAGGACCTAAGATACCATGTCTGGAGTGTTTGCAGAGGTGATTGCAAGTTTCATCTCATCTGGGACTGCCAGATGAAGCCTCTCCAAAATTGTGGTTGCAGTGCTGTCAGAGACCTGTCATGGTACCTCTTAGAGAGTGTTCCAAGAGACAGGAAGTAGAAGCTTCCACTGTTTTAATCTTTTTAAGGTTAAGAAACCGACCCAGTGTCATTTCTACCATATGCTATTGGTCCAACAGCTATAGAGCCCTCCCAGGTATAAGGAGAGGGACATATGCTTCATCTCTCAGGAAGAGCGTCATGGAAGTTTAATCCCCCTACTGTTGATAAGGAGTTCAGGTTGTTGGTGATGGATTTTGCATCCCCGGTGAGGCAGAAGACAATATAATCCAGATCTAGATGAAAGAACAGCTTTTCCCCTGAAAATGGAAAGGAATTAAAAACTCAATGTGGTTACAGATGAAAGTCAACAGTTGATTTGGAGGCACTATATAGTTTGATTGACTTTGCAAGCCTAAGGCTGAGCAACTGTTTAGAGGACAGCAACATGGAATATAGCAACTATTGCAGATTTCCTACTGTCTTATCACTGTTTCAGTTTGCTTCATTGCTCTGTTTTATTCCCTTTAAAATTAAATAAGAAAAATTTTTAAAAAAGAAATTTGAGAAGCTAAAGAGCCTCTATAATCTTGGGAAAATTAGGGGAAAGTTGATGGGGTTTGAGGCTTGATGAAATGGAATGGTAGATGGCCTGCTCTGGTCCAGAAGGTGTTCGCTCAGATATGTGCTTAAATTTCACTGAGCTGGTACATAATGAGGAAAATGTGGTGCAATGAATATTTTAAAACCCACATATTACAAAGTTTATAACATTCTGTTCTCCATAATTCATTTTGTGTTAAAATCATGATGGTATTAATAATTGGTTACAATGAAATGATATCAAATACTCTTTATTATTTTCCATCTCTAGGTTTAACATTTTATTATCCCTTCAAAGTTAAGCATTTGTTTTTTAAAAATTTTAATGGCTGATGAAAAGTAATATCTAAGGATCACTGATCTAGAAGACTAAAAAAGACGCTTTTTGGGGGGAAGGGTGTTCATCCCTGTAGCATTATTTTAAGTACTAGAACTCTTTGTTTCTCCAAAAAAATAGCTTAGAGGGATCTCTCTTGCATTTTAAAGGTTTGCTTGGATATACCAGGAGATAAAAAGATATTCTCTCTCTCTCTCTCTCTCTCTCTCTCTCTCTCTCTCTCTCTTTTACCTATCCTTGTTCTTAACCCATCTGCCTATGCCTGTAATTCTTAACTGATTGCTTGTACTCTGTTTCCTTCTTGTCCAAATCAGTTGATTTACATATGCTTTTGTATTTTGGGTTTGTTTTTAAGCAGTGTAGGGTATTTACCAATGTCAGGAAGTGATACTCTAGCCAATGATTTGACATTGCAACGTTTGCATTTGTGACTTTTTCCCTTTTTAACATCTCATACCCTGTTCTCTTCATTGGAACAGATTAATAAAAATTAACTAATTCTAATATTCTTGGTGAAATCACTTCCATATATATTTAAAGTACATAAAATTTTTTTTTAATCTTGAGGATGTGTGTTTTCCAAGGGATGCTATCATTTTCTCTGTGCCCTTGAGTCTAATGTGATAGTGGTTTAATCCTTTTCAAAAGAAGTAAAAGTGAGCATTTCCATGCTGTTCCACAGATGGAGGCCTTTCCAGGTTGAACCTTAGAAATTTCAGGAAGTTGAAAAGGCAGTTGTCCAAGGATCCTAAGTTGTATCTGACCCAGAGATCTCTCACTGTGACTTGCTTGCTGCAGACACATTTGTCTGGAGGAGAGACTCAGGATTTAGTTTGGATCAAGAACTTTATTAGCTCCATATTGCTTCCAGCCTCTCAGTGTAACTCTTAACTGAGGAAAAGTAAACTCTGGTTCTTTTCCTGACTTACTTGAATTGGGTCATAATCAAGTTGGCTTCCTTGGCAGATAACAAAAGACATGCCTTTGATTCATTGTTACTTTTGTTACTGTATGTAAGTATTGTTACTTCCATATAGAAAGGAAAAAAAATCGTATGGAGTCTCTGGAGCCTGTTACTGTCATACTTCTTTGGGGCCAACATTAACATCCTTCAAAAAGTTTCATTCAACTTCTCCCATATTTCCTTTTCTTTTCTTTTCTCCTTTTTAGTTTTTAAAAAACTGTGGTATAATTAACATGCCATGAAATTAACATGCAATGGAATCTTAAATGTATGGTTTAATGGATTTTGAAAATATTGGTTGTTGCTCACAGTTCTCAAGAATAAGGAGCTTAACACAGTATGCAGGGCCATAGCTGGGAAGCACCAGGGGATAGGAGGACAGGGGACAGACAAATGTATACTTTTGCCTAAACTGGAACACTTCTAGCACATTATGATGTTTTCTTGTGTGTTAAGTGTGTTTTTATTCTGATATTTTGATATCTGGTACCTTACTGATGGGCCGTGGACCGCCAACCTCTCCTAGGACTAGCTAGTCAGAGAGGCAGTAAATTACTCATCTGTGAGCACACTTTTTGTATGCAAACTAAGCAAGCATGAACCTGCACTTTTCTCATCTCCCTTACCAGGCTTTTATGTTTCCAGCCAGTGTTCTGCCATTCTAATCACACCATATCAGATACCAGATAACTTGAGACTGGTCCTACACTTCAGGTCTTGCTGAAATTATTGCAACTAGCACATCTTAAATGTGTTTTCCCTGCCTCACCTGTTTCTTTCCTTGGGAACCACAGTAAAGGCTCTTCCTTGTACTTTCCTCCTGCCTCATCCACCTCCTGGCATTGCCTCACATGACCTTACATCGGGTGGAAGCCAAGTCCTCTTGGGAACTGCAAACAGCAGTCTGCCTTTATAGTAAGTCTCCTCTTGATCTGTTGACCCCACCACATCTGATAAATGGTCCAGTACTTTAAGAAGACAGGCACCTAACAACATAGTTTCAAAACACATACATGAAACAAACACTGTTAGGAATAAAGGAAAAAAGCAGATCAATCTGTAGTCGTCTATCAGTACCTGGCCAAGATCCCCAACTGCCTGTATGTGGGGTATGGTGAAAAGATGAAATAAAAGACAGATAAATTTAGTAGTGTATGACTTTAGTAATATTAAAACCTTCATTATAAAATGCCTTCTGTCCTTTCCATTCCCCAGAGGCAATAACTGTTTTGATTTCTGGCACCATAGGTTAGTTTTCTTGTTGTATAAATTGAATTGTCACTGTGTTCCTTTCGCTTGGCAAATGTTTTGAGACTCGTTGTTAATGTATATCCATAATTTGATCCTTTTTGCTGTTTAACAGTGTTCCATTTTATTAACATAGCACATTTTAATCATTCTTCTTCAACTTTTGTCTATTAAGAATAAAACTGCTGTGAATATTCTTTTACATGAGGTATGATTGCAAAATATGGTGAATGTTTGAATATTTTAAAAGAGTTATTATAGTGAAGACATGTTGCCATTAATCCTCTTCAGATAACTCCTGGTCTTTCCAGACACAGTTATCCCATCATTCTTGCACTTCCTGAAGTAGTTCTGTAAGTCTTTTTTCATGAGTGTATTTACGCTTTCACGGCTGCCTTGATGTCCTGAATCCATAGAAAATGTTTATCTTTCATGATCATTTTGACTTTGGGGAAGGGTTGGAAATCCTACTGTATCAAATCTAGTGAATAAGGCGTATGTAGTATTCTTATGAGCTTAACTTTCTGCTGGATGGCATTTGGCAGTAGCATTCACCAAATTTTGATCACAACTCTTAAAGACACTCATGAAAGAAGACATCCAGAATAACTTCAGAAACTGGCAAGAAGGATGAGCTAAGTATTTTGAAGTGAAAGGAAGTGTTTTGAGGGGGATTAATGGCAGTGTTTCTTTCACTGTAATAATTTTTTAATGTAAGCAGTCACCATATATGTTGATTATACCTTGTAGATCAGTGGTGGAGTGCTTGCCTGCTGTGCACAAGGCCCTGAGTTTGATGCTCAGCAGTGCAGAAATGAATAAAAATAACTACATAAATAAATAAATAACAAGATTCAGCTCCATGCTATTTATAAGAAACCCCCTTTAAGTATAAAAACATATACAGGTTCTAAGAAAATTATATTAATGCTAATCACAAGAAACCTAAATTTACATCAAAGTAGATTTTAAGGCAAAGAATATAATTCCTAATGATAAATGGTCCAGTACTTTAAGAAGATAGGCACCTAACAAATTAGTTTCAAAACACTTACGTGAAACAAACACTGTCAGGAATAAAGGAAAAAAACCAGATGAATCTCTAGTCATCTATCAGTACCTGTACGTGGGGTATGGTGAAAAGATGAAATAAAAGACAGACAAATTTAGTAATGCATGACAGTGGGGCCAGGAGGTCAGTGCCTCAAGAGGGACAGAGACCATGACATTCCAGGCTAGCCACTATTTATTGGGTGTACCCAATAATTGGGATTATTGAATGACACAGAAAGCAGCAGTGATTTTATGCTGAGGAGGTTTTATGCTAATGAGGATCACTTTAGATTTAGAGGGCTGCAGTGATCTCATGCTAATGAGGATCTTTATGTTGATGAGGATGGTGGGGAAAGATGACAGGTTGAAGAGTTTGTCCTTTCTGTAAGGTGAAACTCTATTTTTATTACTACTGGGTTCTCAAGGAACCAGAATGACCTCAGCTAATGCAGTCTTGCCTGGGCATCAATCACAGTATCACGGAACTATTGAGGCCTCAGCTCTGACCAGAGGTACACAGAACTATATTCCCACATACCATAGCCAGCCTGTATGACAAGGCAATAGACATTCAACAAACCCCAGTTCAATTATGAAATGATTTTTCCCAAAAAATTATACAGAGTGATCCTCAACAGCCATCACTGAAGAATTTAACCCTCAAAATCAATAAAGGTACAGGATGTGTGAAAAACACTATCAACTAATTCTACCTAATATTTGTAGAAAACTTCACCCCTAAACAGCAAAATATATATTCTTTTTGAATATACACAGGTTATTCGTTAAGGGAGGTCATGCTCTGGTCCATAAAATAAATCTCAAAATGTTGAAGGATAAAAAATTTATGGAGTATGTTCTCAAATGACAACATAATTAAGTTGTAATTCAATATGTAGAAAATCTCCAAGCATGGAAATTAGGTTCTAAATAGTTACTGGTAAAAGAGAAAATCACAGGGACTATAAGAAAATATTTTGAATTGAACGACAGTGAAAACATATAAAAGCTTGTAAGATGCAGTTAAACTACTGTTTAGGAAAAAAGAGAGAAAGGAAAATTCCTCAAACCTCAAAAACCAGTGAAGAAGAAAAAGAAACAAAAACATAAACAAAAAGTCCAACAAAGAAAAGAAAAAAACCTTCTCTGTATTTTTCAATGAATAGTTTCTTTCTGAGACCTGGAGTTTTGGAATCTAGCAAATAATAATTTTCTCCACCTAAATTTATGGCCTATGGGTTTATGAGGTACTCCCCTCTTCCAGAGATGCTTTTGTCTCTTTACCCAAGGCTGTGGAAGCTGTCCATGCCAGTGTATGTCCTTGGGCACAGTGGTAGATGGGGAGAGCAATCAGACGTCTCATCTCTGCTGGATGTAGGTAAGCCATAGGGCCACTGTACTAGTGCCTGCTCTTTCAGACCCAGCCATTCCTGAGACCAGCACAACCCAGGTATGGCTTCTGACCAGAAGGACAGAGCCCTGGCTCCTACCCAGCCTCAGCTTGAACTTTGCAGAGGGCTTGTCTGGCCTACTCCCTGTCTATGACTCTCCTGTGGCTGTCTCTCACCATTACTATGGGAAAATTGTACTGGGAACCCTGAATTTTTAGTTGTTTTGTGTCTCAGTCCTAAATAATCAACCCCTTCCCAGATTGGCATCTGATGAAACACTGGCGTATGGCAGGTGCTGCACTGTATTTTCTCTCCAGGTGGTGCCCGTGTGTAGAAGGAGTCACCTTAGAGCAAAATCTCATACTGCTGCTGCAGCTCACACCAGCAACAGCCACTGAGCTCATTCTTGTAGCAGACTAGGTGCCCTGTTTTACCCCTGAAGCTCTTGCCCTAGGGCTTACCTTGTGTCTGCAGAGACTGGTTCACCTGCCCGGGAGTTGGAGTAAACTTCCAGACTGGTTTCATTCTTTTCTTTGCATCTCTCCACCTTTTATGTAGTTTCTAATTTTCCTGTCAGCTCTTTATTGATTCTCGGAGATCTACTTCTTTGTTTTCTCTTTGCCATGTTGTCTTCCAGGAGTTTGAATTCTGGATCTCAGATAGTCTGAATTGTGCTGCTGATGGCCTCTGCCATTTTGTTTTCTCTCCATTCTCACCCCTTCTTAAAGCTGTTCTGGAAGTCGTCTTTCCTGAGTGCCTTTAAGAGATGTGATCAGACGTGGTGAATACTGATGGCAGGTGCCATCCTTCAGAAAGTCAGGCTGATAAAAATGTTACTGTGTGTCCCCATCCATTACTCACTGACTCTGGCCCCATGCAACTTCTGGTTCTTCCCCAAAGTAAAAAATAACTGTGAAAAATAAACATTTTGTATGGACTCAGGACACCAAGGCAGCCATGAGAGCACAACTAAAGATACTCATGAAAAATGATTTACAGAACTGCTTCAAGAAGTGGCAAGAATGATGGGATAAGTGTGTTTGAAATTACAGGGAATAGTTTGAGGGAGATTAATGGCAATGTGTCGTTTACTGCAACAGTTTTATTTTAATGTAAATGTTCTCCTTGGTTTTCTACCATGCCTGGTTTACCCCCAGCCCTTGTTTGCCTGCTTGACAGGCTATATTTTTCAGTCTCTAATTACATATAATTACTGTTAAGTTTTTTTTTAAGATTTACAACTTTTCTGTTTGTGTTCACTAATTTGTTTTTATTTATTGCCTACCTTCCTTTGTTTTATCAAGTATATTTTAGCATTTCTTTTTATACATGTTTTTTACTTTTTAGTTAAAACTTTTTTATTAGCTGTTCCAAGGATTATCATATGTATCCTTATTTCTTATGTTCTACTTTAAGTTGATCCTTAATGTCCAACTTTACATTTCCATTTATTGTCTTCCATTTTTGTTGTTGTCATTGTACATTTTACTTTTATTGTACATTTTACTTTTATATTATCAACCCTATATTATTGTTAGTTTTATTTTAAACAGAAAGCTATTGTACAAGTTATCTATTACTATGTGGTAAATTAGCCCAAAGTGTGGTGGTTTAAGACAGCTATCATATTTCATAATTTTAGGGGTTCAATTTGAACAGAACTGGGGGTTACGATTCTTCTATGGATAGCACGAACTGTGGTCACTTTGTGACATGCAGCCGCCTGATGGCCTGTCTAAAGTCCAGTCCAACTTTATCCACATGCATGGTACTTGACTGGTGGGGAGGGGAGCCACAGGTCTACTCAAATGGGTTACTTGCTGTCTTTCCCTGTGACCTTAGTTATCTCCACATGGTCTCTCTGCCAAACCAGACAGACATCTCACATGGTAGGTCAGGGTTCTATGAGACCAGTATCCAGGCTGCTTCTTCTGAACTGCTAGTCCCAGGACTACCATTGAGTGACCTCTTCTCATGTCATTTGTAATGTCAGGACAGGCTAGCAGAGATTCAAGGGGAAGGAAAACAGACCTTGACTCATTAGGAAAATTATAAATAATTTTCAGCCACTGGAATCTGTAACTATTATTTTTAACACAAATTTTAGAGTCCTTTTTGGAGTAAAACAATTTCTTCATTGTTTATAAGGTTATTTCTGAATTGCAACAATTCTTTATTTATGTATTTTCTTGTATTAACTATGTTTTGATCCTGCTTTCCTCCATCCAGTTGTGGCTTACACAATCAGAAAAACAGCATAAAGACAGATATTTGCAGTGGACATAACTGCTCTAGGCCTTGCAAACAGGTGCATGTTATTGTTTTTAAAAATGTTAATAAAGAAAACCGTTTTCTTATGTATACCACTATATTCACCATGCCTTACAATTTTTATTTTTTGTGTAAGTTTTATTTCTATCAGATATTTCCCAACAACAAATAGTGACATAAAGACATTTTAAGATAAAAGACACCATAGGAATTTTGACACCAGTATGCCTACAGGGTAAAGAAACTAAATAAAACTCTGTAGTCTTAGGGAAATAATACCAAATGAAAAGTTGGATCTTCTGGAAAGACTGAGTAGCACCAGAAACGATAAATATGCAAGTA
Source organism: Dolichotis patagonum (assembly GCA_004027295.1). Taxonomy (NCBI): domain Eukaryota; kingdom Metazoa; phylum Chordata; class Mammalia; order Rodentia; family Caviidae; genus Dolichotis; species Dolichotis patagonum. The sequence goes on from PVJX010006775.1 coordinate 74,479, forward strand.
AATATTTAAAAGCAAGCATTTTCCTTTTCATGTATTTAAAATACTTAATATTATTTTAAGCAAAATGTATAGCATTGTACTGTGGGATTTGTGATGTCTGGAGGTATGTTACATACGATTTACAGTGTTTGTAGATATCTATATATATCTGTATATATCTATATATATATATATATAGATATATATGACAACTAGCATGAAAAATGAGTGGGATACATTTATGTGCACTACTATAGCATTTGTGTATATTATGTGAGGTTGTAAAATATTAACTCCAAAGAGATGATAAAAAGTTCAGATATATATTTTAATCCCTAGAACACCCCTAATGAGATATGCAAAGCACATGTCTATGAAATCAAAAACAAATTGAAATTGAATGTTTAAAAAGTATTCAAACAGAAAGGATGAAAAGGGAACTAAAAAACCAAAAAGAATGAAGGGGAAAATATTAAAAAAAAGTAAACCTTTATCTAACTATATCCAACATCTAGTCAGAGATTGTCAGGATAGATTAAAAATAAACAAAAACTAACAGCCACCTATCTGCTCTCTGTAAGAGACATGCTTTAAATATAAAGACATAATAATGTACACTCATAGAAAAATATATACCATGGAAACAGTAAATGTAAGACCACATTGGCTATGTTAATATCAAGTAAAGTAAATTTGAAGACATATAATATCATTTGAAGTAAAGAGAGGGCATTACTTTTCTTCTTAGAGACA